>JAYESA010000008.1:83829190-83875059 GCA_036927795.1 Iris macrosiphon
CTAAGTTTTCTGCCTCCACCGAAACGAATCGTGCCTCGTGTCAGAGAAATCCTCAGAAACACTAAACTACCAACCTAGAACAAAACATAATCTTAAGAACTTAATCTATAACAAACAACCAATAACAAGCACAAAATAAAAATCTAAAACTATACCTCAAACTCCAAAGGTCTCCGGTGGCTACCGGCCCAATGCCGCTGTCTGTCCTACACCACTCGAAGTCTGTCTCTGCTCAGCTTAACCTTCTTTGCTGCATCTGCAACCATCTCTGGCCCTAGCAAAACTCTTTCTCCAATATCTTCCCATGACAAGGCAGTACGACATCTCCGACCGTATAGAGCCTCAAATGGTGACATCTCTATACTAGCCCGGTAGCTGTTGTTGGAAGCAAACTCTACCAAATGGAGATGGTCCTCCCAAGATCCCCCAAAATCTAGTACACAAGTGCTAAACATATCCTCGAGAGTCTGAATAGTCCACTCTGACTGCCCATCTGTCTGGGGATGATATCTGTCACGACCCGCACCCGATATAGGGGCACGAACACATGGGTATGTCCAACCTACGTCTCAGTATCAGCGGTAGAACGATGTCTAGGTCACAATAATACTAATATAACTCACAACCTGTCAATGATATCAATCTCCATAAGGAGAATAATATACATCTCACAATATCTCATAATGTAAACTCAATCACAACAACTATAAGAGTATAAGGCACGATAAAAGATAAGAAGAATGACATAGTCAACACCATGTCTCAAAATATAGATAAACCACAGTCTAGTTGTCCAATATAAGTCTCCACAAGTCTCAACATAAACTAAGAATAAGTCTAAACATAAACTGAAATAAACCTCAATAAGTCTCAGTGCATAAGATAAATACTGTCTAGATAATTGCAAGTAATGTCTCCTCTAAAGGAATAGTCTCCTCTAAAGTCTCTGGTAGGTAGTCTGCATCTATACCCGGTCCATAGTGTGTAGTACAAAAATCCTCAAGATCCTCTGGAAAAAAATATCTAGTCAGGATTGGAACGAAATACAAGCACTAACAGTAGTTCCACTTATATTGATAAAAACTATAATACAGTGTAAAGAAATACAAGACATATATGAATACTGGCAATAAAAAATACTGGAATAATAAAGTACTGGAATAAAGAAATACTGGAACACATATGTCATATCAATGGTACAACTAGCAATAAACAAGAATACAAGTGCACGCTAGAATAATGAACTAGAATATAAGTAAACGCTAGAACAATAACTAGAACATGTAGAGATGCTAGATCAATATACTAGAGATACATGTCAAGAACATCTAGCTAAGTGCATGAAACATCAGTATACCATGTGATCGGCTTAGGACTGATCAGGCTTGCTATGTATGACTAGCTATGATTCATGTAAGGTCAGGCTAACCATCCGAATAGCTATGATGCAAGCAATAGTCAGGCTAATCGTACATAACAGGCTATGAGGCATGTAATGGTCAGGATGCACCGACGTGAGGTGTGGGTGAGCTATGATGCAAGTAGAGTTGGGTATGATCATATAAGCTACTAATATTTTTCCGTTTTTTCAGCTAGTACGATGGATTCCAAATCATGACTCCTCGTGACAGGTCTCGATAATGCCAACTCGTGTAAACAACAGTATCAAAATCATATACGCTATACAACAGAATTATAAAATAATCAACATAATGAAAACTGTCAAAGAATGTACTCGCCTGTGGTCCTTAGCTGGCAATACTAATATCCTGGTTCCAAAGTATCGTCTGAGTAATCCAACAGTCCTATAGACATATCATATAATACAATATTGCATCAGACATTACATTAACACATTCAATCAAAACACAATGATCTCAGAGACTACGCTAGGGGTGTCATGTCTGTAGTTGCTGTGCATAACAGACAGTCAATGATACGGTCTTGCCAGTACGTCAGTGTACATATGGCAGTCTGCTAACATGTTATGGTCATAGGTCAAGGTAGCTACGGGGTATCCGTGGTTACACTCAGGTCATCTAGTACATAGACATATAATACATATTATTATCTATCATATACATTAATATCCATTAGTTACAAATATAATAGATATATGTATATATATATACTTTAAATAGAATTAATACTTTGTATATATATATATATATTAAACATATATTAGGGAGATATATACAATACGTATATATATGTATATATACTAATTGAGAGTTATACTATATATATATATACCAAAATACATCTAAACCTATACTAATACATGTACCATACATATATACTAATTAGGTTTATATACGTTATGGATGTATATATATCAATATACACATAATAACCATATACGTATACCTATACTAATACGTACATACATACACACCAATTCTATCTATATACCAACACACACGTAAACTAAATACAAAATACACGTATATTAACATAGCTAAAAATATACGTATGCATACAAATGAGGAATATACGTATGCGTATACATGCACATGTACACGAGAGGGGACTCGAACCTGGATACGTGGGACGAGTCATGTGCGTCGAGGTCGTCGTGGAGTGTTCGGTTGAGGGCAGTCGGGACAGCGTATTCTGGCGAGTGGTAGCGGGCTCCGGCGAGTTCTTGCGACGAGTGCAGCGGGGGTGGCGAGGTCCGGCGCTGTGCAGGTGACTGTGGCGGTTGACAGCGGGGTCGTGCCGCTCAGATCTGGCAGAGAGACGTCGGGTTGAGGCGTTGGGTGCCTGGGCGGAGATGAAGTCGGTCGTCGAAGAAGGTGTCGAGGAGAAGATTCAGGCTCGGCTCGGTTAGGGTTCGTACACGGGATGGCAGCGGTTCCCCGACGAAGAGTCGGTGGGAAGAAGGAGGGTGAACAGGAGATAGGGGGTGTATGTCTGCTGGGTATGGTTTAGTTTGAGAAAAAAAAGAAACAAGAAAAAGGAATATTTATATGCAATGGGTTTGGGTTGACCTAGGAATAGGCTTAGTCAAAGTCCTTTTGGGATTGGGCCTTGCCATGGATATTTCAATAGCCAGGATTTAAATGGATTTAAAAATGGAAGGCTAAGATGCATTGGTTCAAGGTTTTGAGGCCATGGTTCAAGGAGGTTGATGTTGCAATTGCGCATTCCCAAAAATTATGGGAAAATACACATGAAGGGAAAATGGGTTTATTTACGTGTCGTATCCAACGGGGTGAATACCTTAATGCACTTTTGCACTAAAGTGCCCAACAATTAGAAAATTGCACCAGGTTAGGTTTATGGTTTAATTAAATTAGAATAAGAGCAAGTGGTGTTCTAAAATTAATTAGAAGTACAAGGGGCTGAAATCAAGTGGGACACAAGTGTCATGAATGAAGTAGACTCAGAATAGAATATTACCCTAATTTGGGTTGCTCAAAATGGGTCGAGATTATGTCTCCAATTTTGATTGGAACACACAAGGATA
Organism: Iris macrosiphon; assembly: GCA_036927795.1. Lineage (NCBI taxonomy): Eukaryota > Viridiplantae > Streptophyta > Magnoliopsida > Asparagales > Iridaceae > Iris > Iris macrosiphon. The sequence continues at coordinate 83,832,660 of JAYESA010000008.1, forward strand.
CAAAATTGGATTTATATAGAATTAAACAATAGTCGTCTGCGATGAATGTTGTGCGACTAAAATAAAGCACAACAAGACATAGTTATGAGTCACACAAAGATTAAAATAACAGTCTGGTATGTCTAGGACAAGGGTGTGGAATCTGTTGAAAGACAATGGCTAGTGTAGCACTCTAATTATCGAAGCAACGATAAAGTGTAACAATCACATAAAATCACAGGAATTTAAATATAATTAATTATTATGCAATCATTTACACATTAATTATGAAAAGATAAAAATACCCCTAATATGAAATGTGGGGGTGATAAGTCTACCCTCCTTAAAAGAATTTTATCCTCAAAATTAAGAATAAACTAGCACAAGAACAACAATCAAACAATGAATTATACCTCAAGTCTCGAAGAGATACGGATACCGTTCGCGTATTTTGTCCTCTCTCTCCCAGGTTGACTCTCCTGGAGAGTGATGTCTCCATGCAACATGAACCAAAGAAATAGTCTGGTTTTGTAATACCTTCTCTCTACGATCCAAGATCTCAACGGACTATTCAGGATAGCTGAGCGTCGATCCAACCTTGATCTCCGAGTGATCCAGTACGTGACTAGGATCTGCCATGTCCCGTCTCAGTTGCGATATATGGAACATATCATGCACTCCATCTAGAGCAGGCGATAAGTCCAGTCTATAAGCCACTGCACTGACCCTTGCAAGAATACTGAAGGGCCCGATGTATCGTGGACTAAGCTTTCTGCCTCTACCAAAACGAATCGTGCCCCATGTCAGAAAAATCCGTAGGAACACCAAATCACCAACCTAGAACAAACAGTCTTAACACGCAATCTAAAACAAAAATAATCACAAACCAATAAATAATAAAACCTATACCTGAAACTCTAGGGGCCTACGATGGCTATCGGTCCAATGCCGCTGTCTGTCCTGCACCACTCGCAGTCTGTCTCTGATAAGTTTTACCTTTTCTGATGCATCCACGACCATTTCTGGTCCTAACAAAGCTCTCTCTCTAATATCATCCCAAGATAACGGTGTACGGCACCTTCATCCATATAAAGCCTCGAATGGTGATATCTCAATGCTGGTCTGGTAGCTGTTGTTGTAAGCGAACTCTACTAGGTGTAGATGATCCTCCCAAGAACCTCCGAGATCCAAAACGCAAGTGCGTAGCATGTCTTCAATAGTCTGAATAGTCCTCTCAGACTGCCCGTCTGTCTGCGGGTGATACGCGGTACTGAACTTGAGCTGAGTGCCCAAGCTAGTCTGCAGACTCCTCCAGAAATACGAAGTGAAACGACTATCCCGATCTGAGACGATGCTCACAGAAACTCAATATAACATAGCAATCTGCTGTACATACAACTATGCTAGCTTCTTTGTCGATGTACCCACTTTGAATGGTAAAAAATGGGCTGATTTGGTCAACCTATCTACGATAACCCAAATTGCGTCCTTTCCTCCTGGAGAAAGTGGAAGTCCTGAAATGAAGTCCATAGTCACATGCTCCCACTTCCATTCTGGAATGGGTAAAGGTTGAAGCAATCCTCCTGGCCTCTCTCGATCTGCTTTTACCTGCTGGCATACTAAACATCGGGATATAAAGCGTGCTACCTCGCGCTTTATACCATACCACCATATGTGCTCCCTCAGATCTCGATACATCTTGTTGGCTCTGAGATGCATCGAGTATGAGAGCGATGTGCCTCCTGCAAAACTTCTTCGTGCAGCTCTCCACTTGGCACACACATCCTCGTGCCATGCCGTAAAGATCCATCATCCGCAATAGTAAAGTCATCTGTCAATCCTGTCCAAACTTGTGCCCTGATACTCCTCAGAGTCTCATCATCATACTGTGCAGCTTTAGTTCTGTCTATTAGTTCTAATTGTATCTATAATCCCCATATCTGAATCTCAATGCCTGAAACTAGTACTTCAATTCCCAAGCTCTCTAGATCAGCTAATAAATGTCTATCTGTTGTTAAATACATAGCCATCGGATACCTGCTCAAGGCATCGGCGACTATGTTGGCCTTTCCTGGATGGTACTGTAATGAGATATCAAAGTCTTTCATCAACTCTAACCACGTTCTCTGCCTCATGTTCAGCTCCTTCTGTGTAAATACGTACTTCAAGCTCTTGTGGTCTGTGAAGATTTTTACCCGCTCTCCGTACAAATAGTATTTCCATAGCTTTCGGGCGAAGATAACTGCTACTAACTCCAAATCATGAGTGGGGTAGTTCTTTTTATAAGGGCATAATTATCTTGAAGCATAGGCAATTACTTTCCCGTGTTGTTAAAAAATGCATCCCAAACCTTTTCCTGAAGCATCACTATAGATAGTGAATCCACCTGTCCCAGATGGCAATGTCAAAACTGGCATTGTCGTCAATCTCTTCTTCAGCTCATCAAATGCGGCTTGACATTCTTCTGTCCAGACAAATTCTACATCTTTCTTGGTCAGCCTAGTCATTGGCTCTGCTATCTTGAAGAAGTCTTGTATAAATCTTCTGTAGTATCCTGCTAGTCAGAGAAAGCTCCTGATCTCAGCTACCGAACTAGGGATAGCCTATGACTCCACTGCTTCGATCTTCTTTGGGTTTACTAAAATTCCGTTACTCGTCACTATATGTCCAAGAAATTCAATCTTGTCAAGGAAGAACTCACACTTTGAAAGCTTCCCATACAACTCCTCTCTCCTGAGAGTCTCTAAGACCATCCTCAGGTGCTTTTCATGCTCTTCTAAGGTCTTCAAATATATTAGAATGTCGTCAATAAACACCACTACGAACTTGTCAAGGTACTGGTAGAATACCTTATTCATCAAGTTCATGAATACTGCGGGTGCATTGGTTAAATCAAGCGGCATTACTGTGAATTCAAACTGGCCATATCTGGTCCAAAAAGCTGTCTTCGGTATGTCTTCACTCTTCACCTTCACCTGGTGATAGCTTGAACTCAAGGCTATCTTGGAAAACACCTTAGCTCCGCTCAATTTATCGAAAAGATCATCTATCCTCGGTAGCGGGTATTTGTTCTTGATAGTGAGGTTGTTTAGAGCTCTGTAATCGATACATATGCGTACCATGCCATCCTTCTTCGGTACGAACAATACCGGTGCTCCCCATGGAGATGAACTGGATCTAATGAAACCTTTGTCTTGTAGCTCCTTAACTTGCTTCTTCAGTTCTAGCAACTCGCTGTTGTTGACTCTATAGACATGTTGCGAAATAGGCTCCACTCCTGGTATCAAGTCTATAGAGAATTTAACATCTCTGTCTGGGGGAAAACCTGGCAACTCCTTTGGAAATACATCCAGGAACTCCGCTATAAGTGGATGTGGTAACTCCTCTTCTTCTATCCTGGCTCCACAAAAATTGCCTCTGCTCTGCTCCGCTGCTCCTCTGGCTATCTCGAATTCTGGCTCTCCTGGTGGTCAAAATACTACTCTTCCTCCGTGATAATCTATAGAAGCATGGTCTCTACTCAGCCAGTCCATTTCGAGTATAATATCATATCCTGGAAGTGGTATGACGAGTAAACTCATGCTCAACTCTCGGCCTTCCAATGACACTCTCCAATCCTTGCAAAAATTACGGACTAGGATAATGCCTCCTCCTGTCATGATCTTGCAAGTCCTATCTAATGGTTCCATTTCTAAACAATGCTTAAGGGCATAAGATACATATACGAAACTATAGAAGTGCCAGAATCAAATAATGCAAGTGCTGGAATAGAATCGAGAGAAACTGAACCTGAAATTACGTCTCCAGCTGGCTCGGCCTCCTCAGTAGTCATGGCGTAAGCTCGTCCCTGTGGTGCTCCTCTCTACTACTGCTGGTGCTGAGCAAACCTCTGCTGCATGGTGGAAGTGGAGGTCCCCTCTGCTGGCCTCCTGGTACAGTAGGTACTCTGGCTAGTCCACTCTGAGCGGCTACTCCACCCTGACGAGCCTGAATAGATGGGCAGTCCCTAAGCTGATGTGCTGATAATCCACAGGATAAGCAAGTACCCAATCTCTTCCTACAGATGTCTCTAGTATGTCCCATCTTTCCGTAATATGCACACTGGGCAATGGGCTGATTATGTCTCTGTGGCTGCTGCTGTTGGATGTGTCCTCGAACGGGTGCCTGTTGCTGGTGTTGCTGCTGGTACGACCTCTGTTGTTATTGTTGTTGAAAGTGTGGGCGCTTGGCCGGTCCTGTGTTATCACCTGTTGCTCCAGAAGTGTCGCTTCCTCTCTTAGGCCTGAGGTCCAAGTCATCTTCAGTAATTTGGGCATCCATCAGAATACCCTCAAATGTAGTAGTGCGTCATCCCGAAGTACGAGACTTGATCTCTCTATTCAATCCCTTCCTGAATTTTTGTGCTCTGTCTCCTGGGTCTCGAATCATCGATGGCACAAATTGACTCAATCGGCAAAACTCTGCAGCATATTCGTCAACTGACATGCCCCCTTGGACTAAGTCATGGAACTGACTTTCCAATGCTCCCAAAGCACATCAGGAAAGAACTTCTCCTTGAAGAGCTCTTTGAAGTCATCCCAAGTAAGTCCTCCATCAGTGAGTCTCGGCTCTGTACGATACCACGTCAGCGCGATATCAAATATCTGACTGCCAACGGCCTCGATATGAAGAATCTTCAGAATTTGTGCCAAACGCAAGTTCCTCTCTATATCCTCTAGCCATTCGTCAGCGTAGAGTATCCCCTCAGTGCCTTTGAACTCTCGAGACATCATCCTCTTGAAGTCCACTATAGTACTTGGACTCTGGTGCTGTTGGCCAGGATACTGCTGGCATTATGCTACTCTCTCCACAGCCTGGAGAGCCACCTGATGAGCATTCTCTATGCTCTCTCTCATCAGCTCTGTCTACGCTTGGTGTGCCTCTACTTGCACCCTCTGAGCCTCAGCTTGAGCTTCTGCTGTCACTCTCTGGGCCTCTAGCATGTCCTGGATTAATGCGAACATCTGTGCCTCTTCAGTGGGCACTCCTCCGGAAATCGGTGTCGGTGGTGGTGGAAGGTTGTCCGCCATAGCTGGGGAAATCCTCTGAACAGGTTGAGGAGGAATCCCGTTAGCTGCAGATACTTCCACACGAATAGGAGATGTAGGAGGAACTCCAGATGTCTATTCGTTAGGTCGAGAGGTGGCAGGCCCCTCTGAAGTTGATGCTCCCGCTCTCAGAGATATAGTCTGCGACGGCATCCTGAAGACAGATCAAAAGAATCAATTTAGGTGATAGATACGATATCATCAAGGAAGGATAGTAAAATTCTAAAGGAAGCAATTATTCAGGATAACATTGTAAAGATCAGAATTTTCCTAGTTGTGATTGAGCATACTCTCATCCTAATCCTATTTCCTATATCCTATCGCAGGCTCGCAGTAGTACAACTAAGTTATCGTACTACCACGATATCGCACAACTTGTAAAACTAGACCTGCATGGGCCACCACTAAAAACGTGTCACGACTCGCACTCGGTATAGGGGCACGAGCACGTGGGTACGTTCAGCCTACGCCGCAGTATCGGTGGTAGAACGTTGTCTAGGTCACAATAATACTAATATAACTCACAACCTGTCAATGATATCAATCTCCATAAGGAGGACAATATAAATCTCATAATATCTCATAATGTAAACTCAATCACAACAACTATAAGAGTATAAGGCACGATAAAAGATAAGAAGAATGACATAGTCAACACCATGTCTCAAAATATAGATAAACCACAGTCTAGCTGTCCAACATAAGTCTCCACAAGTCTCAACATAAACTAAGAATAAGTCTAAACATAAACTGAAATAAACCTCAATAAGTCTCAGTGCATAAGATAAATACTGTCTAGATAACTGCAGGTAATGTCTCCTCAAAAGAAATAGCCTCCTCTAAAGTCTCTAGTAGGTAGTCTGCATCTATACCCGGTCCATAGTGTGTAGTACAAAAATCTTCAAGATCCTCTGGAAACAATATCCAGTCAGGATTGGAATGAAGTACAAGCACTAACAGTAGTTCCACTTATATTGACAAAAACTATAATACAGTGTAAAGAAATACAAGACATATATGAATACTGGCAATAAGAAATACTGGAATAATGAAGTACTAGAATAAAGGAATACTGGAACACATATGTCATATCAATGGTACAACTAGCAATAAACAAGAATATAAGTGTACGCTAGAACAATGAACTAGAATATAATTAAATGCTAGAACAATAACTAGAACATGTAGAGATGCTAGATCAATATACTCGAGATACATGTCAAGAACATCTAGCTAAGTATGTGAAACATCAGCATATCATGTGATCGGCTTGGGACTGATCAGGCTTGCTAGGTATGACTAGCTATGATTCAAGTCAGGCTAACCATCCGGATAGCTATGATGCAAGCAATAGTCGGCTAATCATACATAACAGGCTATGAGGCATGTAATAGTCAGGCTGCACTGACGTGAGATGTGGGTAAGCTATGATGCAAGTAGAGTTGGGTATGATTACATAAGCTACTAATATTTCCCCGTTTTCCCCAGCTAGCACGATGGATTCTAAATCATGACTCCTCGTGACAGGTCTCGATAATGCCAACTCGTGTAAACAACAGTGTCGGAATCATGTACGCTATATAACTAGAATTATAGAAATAACCAACATAATGGAAACTGTTAGAGAATGTACTCGCCTGCGGTCCTTAGCTGGCAATACCAATGTCCTGGTTCCAAAGTATCGTCTGAGTGATCCAACAGTCCTATAGACATATCATATAATACAATATTGCATCAGACATTGCACTAACACACACAATCAAAACACAATGATCTCAGAGACTACGCTAGGGGCGTCATGTCTGTAGTTGCTGTGCATAACAGACAGTCAATGATATAGTCTTACTAGTACGTCAGTGTACATATGACAGTTTGCTAACATGTTATGGTCACAGGTCAAGGTAGCTACGGGGTATCCATGGTTACACTCAGGTCATCTAGTACATAGACATATAATACATATTATTATCTATCATATACATTAATATGCATTAGTTACAAATATAATAGATATATGTGTATATATATACTTTAAATAGAATTAATACTTTGTATATATATATATATTAAACATATATTAGGGAGATATATACAATACGTATATATATGTGTATATACTAATTGAGAGTTACACTATATATATATACCAAAATACATCTAAACCTATACTAATACATGTACCATACATATATACTAATTAGGTTCATATACGTTATGGATGTATATATATCAATATACACATAATAACCATATACGTATACCAATACTAATACGTACAAACATACACACCAATTCAATCTATATACCAACATGCACGTCTACTAAATACATAATACACGTATATTAACATAGTTAAAAATATACGTATGCATACAAACGAGGAATACACGTATGCGTGTACGTGTATATGTACACGAAAGGGGAATCGAACCAGGGTACGTGGGATGAGTCGTGTGCATCGCAGAGTGTTCGATTGAGGGCAGTCGGGACAACGTATTCTGGCGAGTGGCAGCGGGCTCCGACGTGCTCGGGTCGTGCTCTAGCGGGTTCAGTCGAGCAGGTCAGGCCTCCGGCCGTGTGCAGGCCAGTTCTGGCGACGAGTACAGCGGGGGTGGCGAGGTCCGGTGCTGTACAGGTGACTATGGCGGTTGACAGCGGGGTCGTGCTGCTCAGATCAGGCGGAGAGACGTCGGGTTGAGGCGTGGGGTGCCTGGGCGAAGATGAAGTCAGTCGTCGAAGAAGGTGTCAGGAAGAAGATTCAGGTGAGGCTCAGTGAGGGTTCATCGACGGAATGGCAGTGGTTCCCCGGCGAAGAGTCGGCGGGAAGAAGGAGGGTGAACAGGAGATAGGGGGTGTATGTCGGCTGGGTATGGTTTGGTTTGAGAAAAAAAAGGAAACAAGGAAAAGGAATATTTATATGCAATGGGTTTGGGTTGACCTAGGAATAGGCTTAGTCAAAGCCCTCTTGGGATTGGACCTTGCCATGGATATTCCAATGGCTAGGATTTAAATGGATTTAAAAAATGGAAGGCTAAGATGCATTGATTCAAGGTTTTGAGGCCATGGTTCAAGGAGGTTGATATTGCAATTGCACACTCCCAAAAATTATAGAAAAATACACATGAAGGAGAAATAGGTTTATTTACGTGTCATATCAAACGGGGTGGATACCTTAATACACTTTTGCACAAAAGTGCCCAACAATTAAAAAATTACACCAGGTGAGGTTTATGGTTTAATTAAATTAAAATAAGAGCAAGTGGTGTTCTAAAATTAATTAGAAGTACAAGGGACTGAAATCAAGTGGGACACAAGTGTCATGAATGAAGTAGACTCAGAATAAAATATTACCCTAATTTGGGTTGCTCAAAATGGGTTGAGATTATGTCTCCAATTTCGATTGGAACACACAAGGATACAAAGTTAGATTTATATAGAATTAAACAATAGTCGTCTGCGATAAATATTGTGTGACTAAAATAAAGCACAACAAGACATTGTTATGAGTCATACAAAGATCAAAATAACAGTCTAGCATGTCTAGGACAAGGGTGTAAAATTTGTTGGAAGACAATGGCTAGTTTAGCGCTCTAATTATCGAAGCAACGGTAAAGTACAACAATCACATAAAATTACTGGAATTTAAATATAATTAATTATCATGCAATCATTTACACATTAATTATAGAAAGACAAAAATACCCCTAATCTGAAATATGGGGGTGACAATATACAGTAATGAACTTGAGCTGGGTGCCCAAACTCGCCTGTAAACTCCTCCAGAAATGAGAAGTAAAACGACTATCCCGATCTGAGACTATGCTGACGGGAACTCCATGTATCCTAATAATCTACCTCACATATATCTCTACCAGCTTCTCCGTAGATAAACCTACCTTAAAAGGCAAAAAGTGGGCCGACTTGGTCAACTTGTCAACGATGACCCAAATCGCGTATTTTCTTCCTGGAGATCGTGGAAGTCCGGATACAAAATCCATAGTAATGTGCTCCTACTTCCACTCTAGAATGGGTAATGGCTGAAGTAAACCTCCTGGCCTCTGCCTCTCGGCTTTCACCTACTGGCACACTAAGCATCTGGAGACAAACTGTGCCATTTTCCTCTTCATGCCATACCACCACACACTCCCTCGCATATCCTGATATATCTTGTTGGTACCTGGATATATGGAATACTGAGAGCGATGCGCTTCCTGAAATACCTCCTCACGGAGCTCCCCACTAGGCACACATAATCTAATCCCATGCCGCAAAGAACCATCCTCAGCAATGGTAAAATCATCCTCCAATCCTCCTCTCACCTGAGCTCTGATGCTCCTCAGAGATATATCCTCATACTGGGCTACCTTGATCCTGTTCATCACCTCTACAACCCCCATAACTGTATAGCAAAACCAGGAACTATCACCTCAATGCCCATGCTCTCTAAGTCCTCCAACAAATATCAATTATGTGTCAAGAACATAGCTACCGGATACCGGCTCAAGGCATCGACAACTACATTAGCTTTCCTAGGATGATACTATAAAGATATGTCAAAATTCTTATCAGTTCTAGCCACCGACGCTGCCTTATGTTCAACTCCTTCTGCGTGAAAACGTATTTCAAGCTCTTGTGGTCTGTGAAGATCTCCACACGCTCTCCATACAAATAGTGTTTCCATAACTTCAAGGCAAATACAATAGTTGCCAACTCCAAATCGTGGATAGGATTATCATAACCTGCACCCGATGTAAGGATGCAAGTCAGAAACAATGCCCAGCCTACGCCGCAAAATCGGCGGTAGAACACTGTTTGGGTAATCTATCTAGCAATATAATGAACCACCAACAATGAATATATACTCAATCATAGATCTAAGATGGAAACGAGTACGAATAAGATAAAGAATAAAAATAGTCATATACAACTCATGAGTCTAAAATAATACATCAATGAGTTTGAAAGAATGCTAACAAATAAGCTGGAGACAAATCCAGTATAAGAAATACTAAGAAAGTACTAATCCCGGGTCATCTGTCTCAGTCGGGATAAGTCCCTCCTGAGCCAAGCCCACAACATCCTGAGTTCCATAATGTGTAGGGTACCACTCCTCAGTGTCATTTAGGAAAAATATATCCAATCAGGAAAGGAGGAGAGTACATCTCTAACAGCAGTTCTAATCAATGTTAAAAACTATATAATAGTAAATAGATGTGAATATACAATATGCACAATAGATACGAGAGATATACAATAAGAAAATACTGGAATGAATACAATAATGAACAATATGGCAATGAACAAGAATACTAATGACTAAGTGTGTGAGTACTAGCTTTAACATATAATCGGCTTGGGAACATGATATAATATATATGGCCTGGCTAATCATACATGTGGTGTATGATTAACACTATTCAATGAACAATACTTGATAAAATAAGGGTATGGTCACATATCTACACTAAAGTACTCCCCACCCGCGACTGGTATAATAGATCCAACCACGGTATCCTATGGTACGAGATTCCCCAAGAAGATATCTAATCTTTTTGAGAATCAGTATCTGTACATGTACAAGTTAATCAATAAAATAATGCTTGCACAAGATACACCATATACCAAGGAATAACATCTCATGACGAGATCCGGATATGCCAATCCGTGTAACCATCGTGTCAAGAGAACATGGATATCTATACTAGATACGATGAACATAGAGAATATCATAAATGAGAAACTATCAGAGAATATACTCGCCTGAAGTCCAAAGAATAGTCTCACAGATGTCTAATACGGTGCCTCAAAGACCTAGATATGGAATACAACATCAATACAAGGTTCCGGAAAGACAATAAGTTAAACTAGCCAACTTCTAGGTCAACAAATCAATTCTAAGTCAAAGGTCAAACTAGGTCAACTCTAAGTCAACTATGGTCAACTACAGTCAAACTATGGTCAAATACCTATTTCTAGGTTGCATAAGTCTAACACAAAAATATTGGATTCAAATACTAAAGTCTGGGTCATAAAAACTATATCTTAGGATACTATGATACTGTATCTCTGGATAAGTAAATCAATAGGTAAATTATCACATAAATTTCAAAGAATTATTAGTTATATAAAATCCTAATTACAAACTTTAAATAGATGCCTTGGTTTTGAACCAACTTGGTATCACAATACTAAACCATAAACTTGATACCCAAACCCAATACCTTGGTTATTCCGAAATACCTTGATACTTACCTTGGTATCTTAAGGTAATATCCAATACCTTACTTATACTAACTACCCGTAAATATATATACTAACAACTAAATATTATACATATAGTATACTAAAAAACAATTAGAAAGTTAGGAACATATATACGTATGTATTAATTATGATATATATACACATATATATTTATATATATAAATATCTAATAACTATTAAAAACTGCCAAACTATCATTAAAAGCCCCTGCCCACTGTCGCTGAAACTTCGGATACTGCTGATACTCTGCGGTTTTCGCGACAGTTTCTGCAGCTGTCGCTAAACTGCTGCCGCTGCCTGTCGCTATTGCTGCCTCTGCTGTTGCTATTGTTGCCTCTGCTGTTGTTATTGCTGCCTCTGCTGCTGTCGCTAATGCTCTTGCTGCTGTTGCTGTGTGCTACTGTTGGCTGCTATTTTGGTGACGCTAACCGTCGCCAAAGCTCCCTGCTCTCCCTCTATCTCTTATATATATATATATATATATATATATATATATATAATATATATATATAACACATAATATATATACTATAATATGTATATAACTACAACTAATAAATATACACACCCACATACTCCTCTCATATATATATATATGCACATAATATCTACATAGTAATATATACATACAAAGTAACATATATATAACAACACACATACGTATACGTATATATAATCATACATAATATATAACATACATCATATAAATATAAATATAACAACATATAAATATCTACTTAACATATACACATCTATACATATTATAATATATATACATACACTACACTATTAAATAGCTCTTACATATATAAAATAATAGCTACATACAATATACATAAATAGATACATAGATCTAAGACACAAATAATACATAAATATAATGTAACATATATATAACAACACACATACGTATACGTATATATAATCATACATAATATATAACATACATCATATAAATATAAATATAACAACATATAAATATCTACTTAACATATACACATCTATACATATTACAATATATATACATACACTACACTATTAAATAGCTCTTATATATATAAAATAATAGCTACATACAATATACATAAATAGATACATAGATCTAAGACACAAATAATACATAAATATAAATACACCATAATATACATATATACTTATTTATAATTACACCTCACCATGAATAAGAATACAAGAGAAATAGATCTACAATTAAATTGTACATCTCATGGAACATATCACCCCATATCCTACTAGATCTAGGATACGCATGCGACACGAGTCCACCACACATCTAAACGTACCCCAAAGGATACGAGCAAGTCTAAAATATTATTTATGAACAATACGAAGAGTCAAATACAATTCTACGTGTCTGTGTCAAAAATGAATAGTCTGGTTCCTCATCACCTTCTCTCTTCGATCCAGAATCTCAACTGGCTGCTCTGGATAGCTAAGAGTAGGGCCTATCTCTATCTTCGAGTGATTCAACATATGACTAGGATCTGCCATGTACCATCTCAACTACGATACGTGAAACACGTTGTGCACTCCCTCCAATTCAGGTGGCAAGTCTAGTCTATAAGCAACTGCACCGATCCTCTCTAGAATAGTGAAAGGTCCGATGAATCGCGGACTAAGCTTTCCGCCTCCACCGAATGCAAATCGTGCCTAGTGTCGAAGAAATCCTAAAAAACACTAAACCGCCCACCTAGAACAAAACACAACCTTAAGAACATAATCTATAACAAACAACCAAGAACAAGTACAAAACAAAAATCTAAAACTATACCTCGAACTCCAAAGGCCTCCGGTGGCTATCGGTCCAATGCCGCTGTTTGTCCTGCGCCACACGAAGTCTGTCTCTGATCAACTGAACCTTCTTCGCTGCGTCTACAACCATCTCTGGCCCAAGCAAAACTCTCCCTCCAACATCGTCCCATGATAAGGGAGTACGATACCTTCGACCGTATAGAGCTTCAAAATTTGACATCTCTATACTAGCCTGGTAGCAGTTGTTGTAAGCAAACTCTACCAAATAGAGATGGTCCTTTCAAGAACCCCCGAAATCTAATACACAAGTGCACAACATATCCTCGAGAGTCTGAATAGTCCTCTCTGACTGCCCATCTGTCTGGGGATGATATGCAGTACTGAACTTGAGCTGAGTGTCCAAACTCTCCTACAAACTCCTCCAAAAATGAGAAGTAAAATGACTATCCCTATCCGAGACTATGCTGATGGAAACTCCATGTATCCTAATGATCTGCCTCATATACATCTCTGCCAGCTTTCCCGTAGACAAATCCACCTTGAAAGCCAAAAAGTGGGCCGACTTGGTCAACCTATCAACGAAGACCCAAATCGCGTCTTTCCCTCCTAGCGATCGTGGAAGTCCGGACACAAAATCCATAGTAATATGCTCCCACTTACTCTCTGGAATGGGTAATGGTTGAAGTAAACCTCCTGGCCTCTGCCTCTCGGCTTTCACCTGCTGGCACACTAAGCATCTGGATACAAACTGTGCTACTTCCCTCTTCATGCTATACCACCACACACTCTCTCGCATATCCCGATACATCTTGTTGGCACCTGGATGTATGGAATACTAAGAGTGATGTGCTTCCTATAATACCTCCTCACGCAGCTCCCCACTAGGCATACACAATCTAACTCCATGCCTCAAAGAACCATCCTCAGCAATGGTGAAATCATCTTCCAATCCTGTTCTCACCTGAGCTCTGATGCTCCTCAGAGATACATCCTCATACTGTGCTTCCTTGATCCTGTCCATCAAATATGAATGGATCTGCAATCCCTACATCTGTATAGCACAACCAGGAACTATTACCTCAATGCCTAAGATCTCCAAGTCCTCCAATAAATATCGATCATGCGTCAAGAACATAGCTATCGGATACCTACTCAAAGCATCGGCAACTACATTAGCTTTTCCAGGATGATATTGCAAAGATATATCAAAATCCTTCATCAGTTCTAACTATCGACGCTGCCTCATGTTCAACTCCTTCTGCGTGAAAACGTACTTCAAGCTTTTATGGTCTGTGAAGATCTCCACACGCTTTCCGTACAAATAATATTTCCACAACTTCAGGGCGAAGATGACTGCTGCCAACTCTAAATCATGGGTAGGATAGTCCTTTTCATGAGGACACAATTGCCTGGATGCATAGGCAATCACTTTTCTATTCTACTGAAGAACACAACCCAAACCTTTTCCCATGCATCACTATAAATAGTGAAACCTCCAGACCCTGATGGCAACGTCAAAATAGGAGCAGATGTCAACCTCTTCTTCAATTCCTCAAAAGCAACCTGGCAATCCTCCGTCCAAATAAACTCTACATCCTTCCTGGTGAGTCTTGGTCATCGGCTCGGCAATCCTCGAAAATTCTTGCACAAACTTCTTGTAGTAGCCTACCAATCCCAAGAAACTCCTGATCTCTGCTACCGAACTCGGGGTCTTCCAAGATTCCACTGCTGCAATCTTCTTCGGATCCACTGAAATACCATGACCAGTCACAACATGCCCCAAGAACTCCACCTTGTCCAGGAAGAACTCACACTTGGATAGCTTCCCATACAGCTTCTCCTTCCTCAACACATCCAATACAATCCTTAAATGCTCCTCCTGCTCCTCTGGTGTCTTCAAATATATGAGTATGTCATCGATGAATACCACCACAAACTTGTCAAGGTACTGATGGAAAACCTTGTTCATCAAGTTCATAAATACCGTCGGTGCATTAGTCAACCCAAACAGCATCACCATAAACTTGTACTGACCATACCAAGTTCTAAAAGCAGTCTTCGGTATGTCCACCGGCTTCACCTTCACCTGATGGTAGCCTGATCTCAAATCTATCTTAGAAAATACCTTGGCACCACTCAACTAATCGAACAGATCATCAATCAGTGGCAAAGGGTACTTATTCTTGATAGTGAGATTATTTAATACCCTGCAATCAATGCACATGCATACTGATCCATTCTTTTTTGGTACAAACAATACCAGGGCTCCCCACGGTGAAGAACTTGATCTGATAAACCCCTTATCCTGTAATTCGTCCACCTGCTTCTTCAGCTTGACCAGCTCATTGTTGTTTACTCTATAGACATGTAGCAAAATTGGTTCTGCACCTACCACCAAGTCTATAGAGAATTTAACATCTCGATCTGGCGGCAATTCTGTCAATTCCTAAGGAAACACATCCAAGAACTCTGCTATCAACGGTTGCGACAACTTCTTGTCTTCCACAATAGCTCCACAAATAATATCTTCTTCCTGCTCTGCAGCTCCTCTAGCAAACTCAAACTCTGGCTCTCCTGGTAGACCAAATAAAACTCTACCTCCTCTGCAATCTATGTTAGCACGGTGCCTACTCAACCAATCCATCCCGAGTATAATATCGTAGCTTGAAAGTGGCATTATAAGTAGACACACACTCAACTCATGGCCTCCCAGAGTAACTCTCTGATCCTTGAAAATATCATTAACCATGATAATGCCTCCTCCGGTCATGATCTTGCAAGTCCTAAGCAAAGACTCAGCTACCAAACTATGCTTCGGAGCAAAAAAAACAGATACAAAACTATGGGAAGCACCACTATCAAACACAGATAAAACTGGAATAGAATCTAGAAGAATAGAACCTGCGATGACATCTCCAGTGGGTTTATCCTCCTCAACGGTCATAGAAAATGCTCGTCCCTGACGTACACTTCCCTGCTGCTGATGCTGGACATAATGTTGCTGTTGTATCGGAAGCGGTCCCCTCGGCTGTACTGTAGGTGGTCTCGTCTATGCCCTCGGACCTGAAGCTGCTCCCTGAATTGTACGACGAGGAGACTCTATCGACTAATGCCCTTCAGTACCATAATACAAACAAACTTCTAGCCTCCTCCTACAAACTTCCTAGATATGGCCGGGCTTCTTACAATAGTGGCAGAAAGCTTGCTGTAACTATCTCTGCTATTGTGGTGCCTGGTAAAAAGGCACCCTAGCTGGAGTCTGGTGCTGCTGTGGCTGCTGGAAAGGTCTGGACTAAAAATGAGAACGTTTGACAGATACTGCACTACTGTTGGCCCCCAGAAAAGAATTACAGTCTCTTTTGGGCTTCAAACCCAACTCCCGCTCAACCTTGCGTGCCTCCGCAAGTATCTCCGAGTATGTCTCATAAAAAAATAGAATAAGGATCTTCACTTTTCAGTTTAGACCCTCACGAAAACGAATAGCCTGAACCTCCATTCCTCTCACCAAATACTCTATAAATTGGCTCAACCTGTCGAACTTCGCAGCATACTCCTCCACAGACATGCTTCCCGGAATGAGACTCTCGAACTGTCTCCCCAAGTCTAGCCTGTCTGCCCGAGCAAAAAATACCTTCTTGAAGAGGTCCTTGAATACCTCCCAAGTCTGTCCTGCGTCAACCAGAATCGGCTCATTCCTGAACCAAGTACGAGCGACGTCGAACAACTGAAGTCCTACCGCCTCAATCTTCAAATCCTCAGAAAGATGGAACAACCTCATAAGACGCTCAATGTCATCGAGCCAATCATCAGCATAAACGATGCCCTCCGTCCCCTTGAAGACCTTAGGCTCCAGCTTCTTGAAGTCCTGAATGTTGCCTAGCCAAAGTTAAGCAACCTGAGGAACAACCTGCTGCTGGACCGAAACTCCTCTCTCGACTACGGCATGAGCAAGCTGATGAGCACTCTCGATGCCCTACCATAGAACGTCGGTCTGCCTCTGATGTGCCTCAAACTGAGCTCTCTGTGCCTCGAGCATCTCACAGAATAGTGTAAATATCTGTGTCGCCTCTGCTGGCACCAGAGGTAGAGGTGGAAACCCCTCAGATACAGCTGGCACAGTCCTCTGAGTAGGTAGTGGACCTCCGAAAGCAGCTGATACTCTAATCATCGGAGAAGTGACTGGTGCAGGCCCTCGGGATATCGCAGACCTCTTAGAAACTGCTCTCCCCTACTGCGATCTAGTCTTAGACGGTATCCTGAGACAAAGTGAAAGAAATGGATCAATATGGCACATGATGTAAGACACTCAAGGAAAGGACAGTTTAAGAGATCCAGCATCAATATCAAGGAAGAATAGTTGAACCAAAATAATTTTCCTAGATGTGATTGAGTATTCTCAGCCTATAGCCTACATCCTATATCCTATCGCAGGCTCACAGTAGTACAACTAAATTATCGCACTACCACGATATCGTATAGCTTACGAAGCTTGACCTGCATGGGCCACCACTAAAAATGTGTCACGACCCGCACCCGATGTAAGGATGCAAGTCGGAAATAACGCCCAGCCTATGCCATAGAATCGGCGGTAGAACACTGTCTGGGTAATCTATCTAGCAATATAATGAACCATCAACAATGACAATATACTCAATCATAGATCTAAGATAGAAATGAGCACGAATAAGATAAAGAATAGAAATAGTCACATACAACTCATGAGTCTAAAATAATACATCAATGAGACTGAAAGAATGCTAACAAATAAGCTGGAGATAAATCCAGTACAAGAAATACTAAGAAGGTACTAATCTCGGGTCATCTGTCTCAGTCGGGATAAGTCCCTCCTAAGCCAGGGTTTCTGACTCTAAGCCCATAACATCCCGAGGTCCATAATGTATAGGGTACCACTCCTCAGTGTCATCTGGGAAAAATATATCCAGTCAGGAAAGGAGGAGAGTACATCTCTAACAGCAGTTCTAATCAATGATAAAAACTATGTAACAATAAATAGATATGAATATACAAGATGCACAATAGATACGAGAGATATACAATAAGGAAATACTGGAATGAATACAATAATAAACAATATGACAATGAACAAGAATACTAATAACTAAGTGTGTGAGTACTAGCTTTAACATGTGATCGGCTTGGGAATATGATACAATATATATGGCCTGGTTAATCTTACGTACAGTGTATAATTAACATGATTCAATGAACAATACTTGATACAATGAGGGTATGATCATATATCTACACTAAAGTACTCCCCACCCTCGATTGATATAATAGATCCAACCACGGTATGCTATGGTACGAGATTCCCCAAGAAGATAGCTAGTCTTCCCGAGAATCAGTGTCTGTACATGTACAAGATAATCAATAAAATAATGCTTGCACAAGATACACCATATACCAAGGAATAACATCTCATGACGAGATTCGGATATACCAATCCGTGTAACCATCGTGTCAAGAGAACATGGATATCTACACTAGATACAATGAACATACAGGATATCATAAATGAGAAACTATCAGAGAATGTACTCGCTTGAAGTCCAAAGAATAGTCTCATAGATGTCAGATATGGTGCCTTGAAGACCTAGATATGGAATACAGCATCAATACAAGGTTCCAGGAAAAAAAAGTTAAACTAGCAAACTTCTAGGTCAACAAGTCAATTCTAAGTCAAAAGTCAAACTAGGTCAACTCTAAGTCAACTATGGTCAACTATAGTCAAACTATGGTCAAACTATGGTCAAACTATGGTCAACTACCTATTTTTAGGTTGCATAAGTCTAACACAAAAATATTGGGTTCAAATACTAAAGTCTGGGTCATAAAAACTATATCTTAGGATACTAGGATACCGTATCTCTGGATACGTAAATCAATAGGTAAATCATCACATATAAATATCAAAGAATTATTAATTATATAAAATCCTAATTACAAACTTTAAATAGATGCCTTGGTTTTGAACCAACTTGGTATCACAACACTAAACCATAAACTTGATACCCAAACCCAATACCTTGGGTATTCCCAAATACCTTGATACTTACCTTGGTATCTCAAGGTAATATCCAATACCTTACTTATACTAACTACCTGTAAATATATACTAACAACTAAATATTATACATATAGTATACTAAAACATAATTAGAAAGTTAGGAACATATATACGTATATATTAATTACTATATAAATACTCATATATATTTATATATATAAATATCTAATAACTATTAAAAACTGCCAAACTGTCATTAAAATCCCCTGTCCACTATCGCTGAAACTTTCGATACTGTTGATACTCTGTTGTTTCCACGACAGTTTATGCTGCTGTCGCTAAACTGCTGCCGATGCCTGTCGCTATTGCTTCCTCTGCTGTTGCTATTGCTGCCTCTCTGTTGCTATTGCTGCCTCTATTGCTGTCGCTAATGCTCTTGCTACTGCTGCTGACTTCTGTCGCTAATGCTCTTGCTGTTGCTACTTTGTGCTACTGTTGGCTGCTGTTTTGGTGACGCTGACCATCGCCAAAGCTCCATGCTCTCCCTCTATCTCTCATATATATATATACCCAATATATATACCCAATATATATATATATACATATAATATATAACAAATAATATATATACATAATATGTATATAACTACAACTAATAAATATACACACCCACATACTCCTCTCATACATATATATGCACATAATATCTATATAGTAATATACACATACATAGTAAAATATGTATAACAACACACATACATATACGTATATATAATCATACACAATATATAACATACATCATATAAATATAAATATAAATATAAATATAAATATAAATATAACAACATATAAATATCTACTTAACATATACACACATATATATATATATATATATATATATATATAACACTACACTATTAAATAGCTCTTACATATGTAGAATAATAGCTACATACAATATACATCAATAGATACATAGATCTAAAACACAAATAATACATAAATATAAATATACCATAATATACGTATATACATATTTATAATTATACCTCACCATGAATAAGAACACAAGAGAAATAGATCTACAACTAAATTATACATCTCATGGAACGTATTACCCCGTATCCCACTAGATCTAGGATATACATGCGACACGAGTCCATCACACATCCAAACGTACCCCGAAGGACACAAAAAAGTCTAAAATATTATTTATGAACAATACGAAGAGTCAAATACAATTCTACGTGTCCGTGTCAAAATATGACATGCTCAAAGTCCCGTGTCGAAGAAAAAAATCCCCAAATCAACACGTATCACCAAATTATTGGGATACGACCTACATGTACCCAATTGTGGACACGAAACTAGCCCCAAACACACAAGCACATGCAAAAATGATCTATATGGCCAATTAACACACATAACAATTGTCAATATCGAAATTGTCCCAAAATTGACACAAAAAGCACCATAACTTTTCTCAATAGGCCTCCTATGAACACAAAATCAAATCCTATGGGTAGCCTATGCATATGGATTGATTTCTTATGGTTAAATCTCAGATTTAGAACCTAAATTATGGAAAAAACTGAATTATACCTATTGGGAGATGGATTCCAAATGTAACCTCCAAATATGATAAAATTGGCCTCCAACTTGTAGATCCTTGCTCCTTTTTGTAGATCCTTGCTTCCTCCTTCTAGATCCTTGCTCCACTAGTCTCTAATGATGTTTTGGAAAGGAATTGGGATAAAATTTGGTAGGAAAATAAAGTAGGAATGAAAGAATTTGGTTGAGAAAAATTCTAGATCTAGTTTTCAAATAAAAAGAGGAGAGAGGAAAAAATTCCCCCCTCTTTAATAAGCCGACCCCCCTTTCCCCTTTCTCAAGTCACTATGAATTTTCCAATATACCCCTTGGGGCCTCTCATGAAGAAATAATTAAGGAGGAAAGCTTCTAGTCTAATGGTT
This sequence comes from Iris macrosiphon, assembly GCA_036927795.1. NCBI lineage: Eukaryota > Viridiplantae > Streptophyta > Magnoliopsida > Asparagales > Iridaceae > Iris > Iris macrosiphon. Next base: position 83,853,761 of record JAYESA010000008.1, read on the forward strand.
TAATTAAATTAATCCTCCTCCTAAACAATGGGCTTTCTAAATGGGCCAAAATCTAACAATTAATACATGTAGGTCCATGAGTCTAAACTAAACTAGTTAGGTCCACTAACACAAGTCCAAAATAAATAACTAACATCTAACAATAATTAAATAATACAATAAATAATTATTTATCATGCATAATATTTAATTAAATATAGAATTACTAAAATACCCTTTCCTAAAAATATGGTAGTGACAAGGATAGTTCTTCTCATGAGGACATAATTGCCTGGATGCATAGGCAATCACTTTCCCATTCCACTGAAGAAAATAACCTAAACCTTTCCTGATGCATCACTATAAATAGTGAAACCTCCAGACCCTGATGGCAACGTCAAAATAGGAGCAGACGTTAACCTCTTCTTCAATTTCTTAAAAGCACCTTGGTAATCCTCCGTCCAAACAAACTCTACATCCTTCCTGGTGAGTCTGGTCATCGGCTCGGCAATCCTCAAAAAATCTTGCACAAACTTCCTGTAGTAACCTGCCAAACCCAAGAAACTCCTGATCTCGGCTACTGAACTCGGGGTCTTCCAAGATTCCACTGTTGTGATCTTCTTCGGATCCACCAAAATACCATCACCAGTCATAACATGTCCCAAAAACTCAACCTTGTCCAAGAAGAACTCACACTTGGACAGCTTTCCATACAGCTTCTCCTTCCTCAGCACATCCAACACAATCCGCAAATGCTCCTCGTGCTCCTCCAGTGTCCTCGAATATATGAGTATGTCATCGATGAACACCACCACGAACTTGTCAAGGTACTGATGGAACACCTTGTTCATCAAATTCAAAAATACCACCGGGGCATTAGTCAACCCAAACGGCATTACCATAAACTCATACTGGCCATATTGAGTCCTAAAAGCAGTCTTCGATATGTCCTCCGGCTTCACTTTCACGTGGTGGTAGCCTGATCTCAAGTCTATCTTAGAAAACACCTTGGCACCACTCAGCTGATCGAACAAGTCATCAATCCGTGGCAATGGATATTTATTCTTGATGGTGTGATTATTCAATGCCCTATAATTAATGCACATACACACCGATCCATCCTTCTTCGGTACAAACAATACTGGGGCTCCCCACGGTGAAGAACTCAATCTGATAAATCCCTTATCCTGCAACTCGTCCACCTGCTTCTTCAGCTCAACCAACTCGCTGTTATTTACTCTATAGATATGCTGTGAAATTGGTTCTGTACCTGGCACCAAGTCTATATAGAATTTAACATCTCGATCTGGCGACAATCCTGGAAATTCCTCAGGAAACACATCCAATAACTCTTCTATCAACGGATGCAGCAACTCCTTGTCTTCTACCATAGCTCCACAGATAATTCCTTCTCCCTGCTCTATAGCTCCTCTAGCAAACTCAAACTCTGGTTCTACTGTCGGACCAAACAAAACTCTACCTCCTCTACAATCTATACTAGCACGGCGCTTACTTAACCAATGCATCCTGAGTATAATGTTATAGCTCAGAAGTGGCATTAAAAGTAGATACACACTCAACTTCCGGCCTCCCAAAGTAACTCTCCGATCCTTGCAAATATCATTAACTAGGATAATGCCTCCTCCGGTCATGATCTTGCAAGTCCTAAGCAAAGACTCAACTACCAAACCATGCTTCATAGCAAAAGAAATAAATACAAAACTATGGGAAGCACCACTATCAAACAAAGCCAAAGCTGGAATAGAATCAAGAAGAACAGAACCTGCGTTGACATCTTCGGTGGGCTCGACCTCCTCGACGGTCATAGCAAACGCTCGTCCCTGACGTGCACCTCCCTGATGTTGATGTTGGACATAACGTTGCTGCTGGATCGGAAGTGGCAGTACCCTTGACTATACTGCAGTGGTCTCACCTGTGTCCTCGGAGCTGGAGCTGCTTCCTAAACTACACGATAAAGATTGGAAGGACACTCTCTCAACTGATGCCCTTCGGTACCATAATACAAACAAACTCCCAACCTCTTCCTACAAACCTCCCAAATGTGGCCGGACTTCTTGCAGAAGTGGCAGGAAGCTTTCTGTAACTGTCTCTGCTTTTGTGGTGCCTGGTGAAATGGTGCTCTAGCTGGAGTCTGGTGCTGCTGCTAAAAAGGCCTGGACTAGAAATGAGGATGTTTGGCAGATACTATGCTGCTGTTTGCCCCCAGAAAAGAATCACGATCTCTCTTGGGCTTCAAACCTAACTCTCGCTCACCCTTGCGTGCCTCCGCAAGTATCTCTGAGTAGGTCTCATAAAAAGACGGAATAGGGATCTTCACTTCCCAGTTTAGACCCTCGCAAATATGAATAGCTCGAACCTCCGGCTCTCTCACCAAATACTTCGCAAATTGGCTCAGCCTGCCAAATTTTGCGGTATATTCCTCCACAGACATGATCCCCTGAATGAGGCTCTCAAACTGCCTCCCCAAGTCTAACCTGTTTGCCCGAGCGTAGAACTTCTTCTTGAAGAGGTCCTTGAATACCTCCCAATACTATCCTACGTCAGCAAAATTGGCTCATTCCTGAACCAAGTACGGGCGACGTCGAACAACTGAAGTCCTACCGCCTCAACCTTCAGATCCTCATACACTCTCATAAGACGTTCAATATCCTCGAGCCAATCATCAGCATAGATGATGCCCTCAGTCCCCTTGAAGACCCTAGGCTCCAGCTTCTTGAAGTCCTGAATATTGCCTAGCCGAAGCTGAGCAACCTGAGGAATAACCTGCTGCTGGACCAGAACTCTTCTCTACTATGACACGAGCAAGCTGATGAGCACTCTCGATGCCCTGCCGCAAGACGTCAGCCTACCTCTGGTGTACCTTAGACTGAGCCCTCTGCGCCTCTAATATCTCATGAAACAGTGTGAATATCTATATCGCATCTGCTAGCATGAAAGGTGGAGGTGGAAGTCCCTCAGATACAGCTGGCACAGTCCTCTGAGTAGGAGGTAGACCTCCGAAAGCAGCTGACACTCCAATCACCGGAGAAGTGACTGGTGTAGGCCCTCGGGAAGTCGCAGACCTCTCAGAAGCTGCTCTCCCCTGCTGTGATCTAGTCTTAGGCGGCATCCTGAGATAAAACAAAAGAAAGAATCAATATGACATATGATGTAAGACACTCAAAGAAATGATAATTTAAAGATCAAGTATCAATATCAAGGAAGAACAGTTGAATGTATCAAAAGAATTTTTTCTAGATGTGATTGAGTATTCTCAGCCTATAGCCTATATCCTATATCCTGAAATAGGCTCATAATAGCACTCAATTCAGAGTACCACTACGAATCATACTAGTTGCGACCTCAAAGAGACCTGCATGGGCCACTACTAAAAATGTGTCACGACCCGCACCCGATGTAAGGATGCAAGTCGGGAACAACGTCCAGCCTACGCCGCAACATCGGCGGTAGAACGCTGTTTGGGTAATCTATCTAATCAATATAATATGCCACTAACAATATAAATATACTCAATCACAGGTCTAAGATGGAAAATAACACGAATATGATCAAAGAATAGAATAGTCATAATATAACTCATGAGTCAAAAATAATAACATCAATGAGTTTGAGAAAATACTAAAAGAAAAGCTGGAGACAAATCCAGTACAAGAGAATAACTAAGAAGCTACAAGTCCCAGGTCATCTGTCTCAGTTGGGATGAGTCCCTCCTGAGCCAGGGTCTCTGGCTCTAAGCCCACAACATCCTGAGGCCCGTAATAAGTAGGGTACCACTCCTCAGTGTCATATGGGAAAAATATATCCAGTCAGAAAAGGAGCAAAGTACATCTCTAGCAGCAGTTCTAACCGATGATATAAACTATGTAACAATAAATAGATATGAATATACAAGATGTAATAATAGATACAAGAAATATACAATAAAGAAAATACTGGAAATAAATACAAGAATGAACAATATGGCAATGAACAAGAATACTAATGACTAAGTGAGTGAGTACTAGCTTTAACATATGATCGACTTGGAAACTTGTACAAGGAACTTGCACAAGGATAAGGGCCTGACTAGTCATACGTGCAGTGTATGACCAACACTCACAAGGAACAAGACATGCACAAGGAGGATATGATCACATATCTACACTAAAATACTCCCCACCCCCGACTGGTATAGGGGATCCAACCATGGTACGCTATGGCACGGGATTCTCTAGGAAGGTAGCTAGTCTCCCCGAGAATCAGTGTCTGTACATGTACAAGAAATAAGAAAACAAGGCTTGCACAAGATACACCATATATACCAAGGAATAATATCTTATGACGAGATCCAGATATACCAATACTTGTAACCATCGTGTCAAAAATTCAAGGATATCTATACTAGATACAATGAACATAGAGGATATCATAAATGAGAAACTATCAGAGAATGTACTCGCCTGAAGTTCGGTGAATAGTATCACAGATGTCCGGTATGGTGCCTCAAAGACTTATATATGAAATATAATATCAATACACGATTTCAGAATAAAAATAAGTTAAACTAGTCAACTTCTAGGTCAAAAAGCCATTTCTAAGTCAAAATAGTCAAACTAGGTCAACTCTAAGTCAACCCGGTCAAACTTGATCAAACTACCTATTTTTAGGTTGCATGAGTCAATCTTAAGGATATTGGGTCCATACAATAAGAATCTAGGCCAAACAAGCTAAACTAGGATACTAAGATACCGTATCGCAAGATACGCAAACAAGAGATATATATATGCATATATACATATTCAATCAATAATATATACACTAATCCTAATTATAATTACTAAATGGATACCTTGGTTTTGAACCAACTCGGTATCGCACCACTAAATACTTATCTCGATACCCAAAACCAAATACCTCGAGTATCCTCAATACCTTGACACTTACCTTGGTATCTCATGGTAATGCCACTATAGTATATAGTAGCTACCCAATCTAACTATATACTAATAGGTATATATATCAATCCAATATAGACTACTAGTATGTACTTATACCAACTACTAGTATTTACTAATATGAATTCAAATTCTAACTACCATGCTATATTAACTATCAATACAACTAATACATGGACATATATATATATATATATATATATATATATATATATATATATATATATATATATATATATATATATATATATATATATATAACTTAGAGATATCCATAAGAGGTATAACTAAATAGATACTAACTAACTAGATACTACTAACTAACTACTTAACTAACAATTTAATAAACTAGCTAGCTATCAATAACTACTACTAGTTAATTAACTAAACTAACTAACTAAACATCTAACTAGATAACTAATACCTGCAAGTTGCTACTACTGCTGAACCTCCTCGCTGCTACTGTGCTGAACCTCCTTGTGGCTACTGTGCAGTACAACTACACATATTAGCAGTTGGTGCTGCTACTACCTGCTGTTTCTTCATAGCTGCTGCTGCTGCATTCGGTCACTGCACAACTGCTACTGCGGCTCTTTCCTGTCTGAGCCCCTCCTTCTTGCACACACATATCCTCATACAAATATATATATACACACAAGGCTATATATATATATATATATATATATAATCTACATATATATATAAAGAGACACTCAAGTAAACATACCCTCATCTATACTATTATATATATATATGTATATATATATATATATATATATATATATAATCATACTCATACATATATATGTATATACACATATGTACTTGTAGGTATAGTATTCCATACATATATACATATGCACATAGGTAGATATATCACTCTCTCTCATACATACATATAGATATAATATCCCATAGCCATATACATATATACCAACCCACAAACACTTAACATGCATATATATAAACACATCTCTCTACTATATATATATATACACATTATTATATATATATACATATATATCTATCTACAACAATATATATACATATACATATAAATTTATATATTATCAATAGCTATGAACAAAGGATATTGGATCTAGAAATATAATACAACAAATACGTGGAGTGCATCGCACCCGTATCACACTAGATCTATGATACGATTGCGATACGAGTCCACCACACAATTAAACGTACCTCAAAGGACACGAACAAGTCTAAATTACTATTTATAAATAATACAAAGAGTCAATTACACATCTACGTGTCTGTGTCAAAATATGACATGCACAAAGTCCCGTGTCGGAGGAAAATCTCCCACTCAACACGTATCACCAAATTATTGGGATACGACCTACACGTATCCAATTGTAGATATGATACTATCCACAAACAAACATATGTTAATTTGGTTTATATAACCAATTGACAAACACAACAAGTGTCAATCTCGAAATTTTTCCAAAAATTGACACAAAAAATACCATAGCTTTCTCAATAGGCCTTCTATGAACCTAATTCCAATTCCTATGGGTAGCCTATGCATATGGGGTGGTTTCTCATGGTTAAATATCAGATTTAGAACCTAATTAAAGGAGAAAAAACTGAATTGTTCCTATTGGAAAATAGATTCCCGATACAACCTCCAAATTTGATAAAATTGGCCTTCAACTTGTAGATCTTTGCTCCTCTTTATAGATCCTTATTTTCTTCTTCTAGATCCTTGCTCTACTAGCCTCCAATGGTTATTTGGGAAGGAATTGTGATAAAATTTGGTAGAAAATTGATGTGGGAATGAAGGAATTTGTTTGAGGGAAATTCTAGATCTAGATTTGAAATAAAAAGATTAAGAGAGAAATTTCTCCCCCTCTTTTATATGGCCGCCCCCCCTTGGCCCCTCCCTCAAGCTACTATGTAATGTCCAATATACCCCTTGGGGCCTCTCATGAAGAAATAATTAAGGAGGAAAGATTCTAGTCTAATGGTTTTATTAAATTAATCCTCCTCCTAATGAATAGACTTTTAATTGGGCTTAATTCTAACTAATAATAAATGTTGGTCAATGGATCTAATCTAAACTAGTTAGGTCCACTAACACAAGTCCAAAATAATAAACTAACATCTAATAATAATTACATAATACAATAAATAATTATTCAACATGCATAATATTTAATTAATTTTAAAATTACCAAAATACCCTTTCCTAGAAAATATGGTATTGACAAAGACACTCCCTTGATGAGAGCAGAAACAACCTCCATGATGTTGAACTTCACAATATCCCAACAATAAATGAAAAAGGCCCTAGAGAAGCCGTAGGTTCCCGAAGCGCTACTTTTGTCAAGCTCCATGGCGGCGGTGAGGACCGCTTCCTCGGAGATGGGACAGTTTAGCTCATGGTTGTCAACGTCAATAACCAATGCAGATATTGCGTCGAGGAGGTCAGCATCGACTTTAACATGAGCTTAGGTGAAGAGCGTAGAGTAAAAAGAAACGACTTCTGTGGAAATGGTTGATTGATCATGAAGAGTGATACCATCTTTTTTGCAACGAGGTGATTCCTCTTGTGGAAAATGCAGGCATGGAAAAAAGTTGTATTCTTGTCGTCGCCGGAGTCCCACCTGCGCCTGGACTTCTTCTTCTAGAAGGCGACCTCAATGGCCGTACGTTGCTTTAAATGAGGGCATGCGGTGTTAAGGGCCGACCGCTAGACCAAGCAATCTGATTGCTCAAAAATTCCTTCTGCCCTTGTGATTGCGTCTTCGGCGAGACAAACCTCCTTGAACACGTCCTCGAAGGCGGAATGGCTCCAGGTCGCAAGGGCTTCCCGAGTCACCTTCAATCTCAGTGCCTTGTGACAGATTAAGGACCAAGATTGAATGATGATGTTACGGAAATTAGGTTGATTGCTCCAAAACTCGAGATATTTGATGATCTTGGGACTGGGATGGAAGCCTCAATTTCAATTAGAAGCGACGAGTGATCTGACTTTGTACTGTTGAGATGAGATACAAAAGCACCATGGACCAAGTCCTGTCATTACTGGTTGACGAGAATTTTGTCAAGGCAAGACTGTTGTCTATCTTCTCCGGTGCAAGAGTTGGTCCGCGTGAAGACATTCCCGAGGAAAGGGATAGAGAGCAAGTGGGCATCGAAGATGAATTGATTAAAGTCGAACATCGAGCTGGCGGACAGTGGAAGTCCTCCCAATTTTCCTCTACAGACGTGATATCGTTGAAGTCACTACCGCAAATCCAAGGATATATGGCGAATTTGTCATGGAGATGAAGAAGGTGTTCCTAAAGATCACGTATGATAACCTTTCTTGGTTTATGCTACGTAAACAATAGTGAGGAGAGTCTTCTACTGTATAGAGTCGTGCTTGAATTTGATGGAAAGGGATTAGGGATGAGTATCAACTACAAAGGCAGAGATGTTTGTGCCCCAAAAAAACCAAAATCGTTTACTGGCAGCAAACGAGAAGCCTAGATTAAGTCTGAAACATTGTATTTTCTTCTTAGAAACTTTGGCCTCGATCACAGTGAGAATGGAGAACTTATACAGTTTTTGTAGAGCTTTGACTATATTAATAGTTTGGTCATTTGTGACCCCTCTGACATTCCAGATCAATATGCTTAACATAATAAGAGGTTGTTTGGGAGAGGGAGCGATTGAGGCTGATGATCGGAGAGTCATCGGAGAGGCCGCATGAGTCTTCAGTTGAGATCATGGTTTGTGTTTAGAAGGAGGCTTAGAAGAGTGCACTCTGGGGATGGAGAGGGGGCTCGGATCAGAGTAGAACACCGCTTCAAAGTCCTCTGTAAGGTCGGACAAGGTAGAACACGGATTGGTGGGGCTGATATTAGCCTATCGACGAAGCAGAATCAGGAAGAACATGTGTCGATGCTAACTTTGGGAAGGGCAATATGATCGAGAGGTAGTCAGTCTCAGCGGTAAACAGGACCATCTGGCGATAAGGAGGAGAAGGTTGGAAGGAAGATAATCCCTTTGGACTTGGATCTCGTCCACACATAGCAGCACAGGCCAGGGAGCCAACATAGCAGAGAAAGGGAGGGGGGGGGGGGGGGGTGCAATGGGGGCCTAAGAGCAGTCATTTTAAGGAGGGGAACCCCCAGTGAAGAGAGGCTAGGAACAAGCGGTTGAAGGGGGGTAAGCCTGAGGGAGATGGGATTACGGATTAGGAAATACATGTCTGAGAAATTAGGGGCTTGGGGGAACCTCCAAAGGATATAGTTGGGCTGAACCGGGAGGGAGGAGGGGGGATGAGGGACATCAAGAGCGGGGGATGGCCCTAAGAGCTGCGTCAACAGCAGTTGAGGGAGGGGCAGACGGGTAAAAGCTAAAGGATGTTTGTGCCTGCTCCTTTTATTCTTGTGTACCACTCCTCTGTCTATGGTGCCAGAGCTCTCGGGAATAACTGGAACTACATAACTTTCCAACAACCATATCAAACTTCCGGGAGCTATTGTAGAACTTGTTGGCGTGCCCTTGATAAAAATACAAGCTGTTATTGTTCTATGGTAGAATGATTCACAAGTTGGGAGGGAGAGACTTACTAACATCTATTTCTACGAGCACGCGGGTGCGACTAGGGCATGAGTGCGACCCAGTAGCAGAATGAGCTTCAATGGGGATCCCAAGTTGCTGGCAAGCGCAAGAACTGCCCTAGGGTCAAATAAATGTTACGGGAGACACAAAAATGATAGCCAGACTTGAGCGATGGGAGAATCTTTTAAAGGGGATAACTCAGGAGCCCAGCAAAATATACGGTTATGAGCTTTGTCGACGAACCATAGATCTTTCGATCTGAGCATGAGGAAATCAATCTCCAAGTTGGGATACAGGAATAGATGACGCAAGTCATTCACACTGACCGTAATGGGGCCCGCGAAAGCAAACCCAACGAAGCCACTATGGATATCGTCTACTAGGGGTGCGCGAGGGGTTGTCCACGAGAGTGAACCGTTAAGGGATCATAAGGGTGTCGGTCGTTGAGACAGAGAATTAGACTATAGGGGTGCCCTCAAAAATTGAGGAGATATAGGGCAGAGCGAGGCTCTGGGGGACGAGAGGGGGGGGGGGGGGGGGGGGGGACTGTGGCCGTCACGAAAGATCGCATGGGGGTTCTGCCCTGTGGCGGCCTTACTTCAGAGGAGGCGGCCAGAGGGGGGGAAGGAGGTAGTAGAGAGGCCACCGACGGGGAGAGAGGGTCTGTATAGGGGGCGAAGGGGGGGGGGGAGCACTATGGGGGAAGGTGAAGGCGAAGGCGGGGGCGACAGGTGACTGAGGTGGGTGGAAAAGGGGAATGGGTAGTTGATGTCGAGGGGGGAGTGGCGGAGGATGGAGATGAGAGGGGGGTTGCGGAAGGGTCGACCAATGTATCAGAATGAATCGGGATAAATGGAGCGGGGAGGGGCGGGAACGAAGGTGGATGGGACAGAAGTGGGGGGAATGTGGAGGGGGCGGGTGGGTGAGGGGGGGAAGCCAAGGTTCCGCCGCGTGGCTCCGTGCCGGAGTGGCCACGATGGCAGCGCGAGCAGGGACGGGCAATTAGGGATTTGGGACTCAGGCCCCTGCATATATATATATATATATATATATATATATATATATATATATATATATATATATAAAGGCACAATATTAAACCAACCCGAAAAGCTATTGGTTTGTCCGATTTTTAAAACACTAATACTAACCTTAACCTTTCTTAGTCACCAGCTACACGCCGATAAAAAAAACATACGAGTCAGATTACTATCTTTGTTAGAATAAACAAGGATCTAGTAGCTATGCCCAATTCATGAGTATACCAAAGTAACGAGTCTTTTGTCTTCCAGATTTGGTCTATCATCTATATAATAGGAAAAAAAAAACTTTAGATTTTATGGTAGAATTTTTATATTCCATTATATATATAAATATTTTTTTAATTAATTAGAGATAAAATATACAAATTATGCACTTTCTTACTAACATAATTACTAACCACTAGTAATTACGTACTTCCAACTACAAAAAATGCTCACTATCTCAAAATAAATTGACTTTAAAATATTTTATATTATTTAAAAATAGATTGTCATTTATGTATATATTTAGAAAATGAGGGGAAAAAACCAAATTGAACCCTATTTTGAATGACAAGAAGCTTTTTCTCAAGCAAATGGAGCGCCAATTTAGGCCTAGCCATATTCTACTCCTTTAATCCCTGTTTAATATATTTCAATCTATGCACATATCTGAATTGAGCATTGCCACACAAATAGGCCAATCACCCAAGATTGACGACATCCTTATATCCCTCCATATGGACCTCGACATTATTGAACCTTAAAGGCTTCATTATTGAACCTTAAAGGCTTCCCTTTGAGGACAGGTTGCTTCGCCAACCTTACCATAATAGGAGAGTGGTCACTAGTAGCTGGAGCCAAGCGTTCCTCCCTAGACCCAGTGTCACGTCCCAGTCCTAAAATATGCGTGACGGGCTACATGATAATGGCCAGCTACAGATTCAAGCGGACTCTAACCTGACTTAAACACGTATAAGTTGTCCTAATGAGATAAAATCCAATTATGCACAATAAACATCCACATCCTTAACTACAATACTGTAAAACTAAATAGGAAATGACAAGGGAAGAATGATAAGAAATTATCAAGTAGCAATACCTGAATCCCAAAGAAAAATATCCTTAAATATCCTATGTTTGTGTGAAATGCACTTGAGGACATTATTCGCATGCATGAGCTGTCATGGTGTACTCCAGACTCTGGTAAGAAAACTCCAGTTACTATGAGATATATATCTCTCCACAGTCCCTGTAAGGAAAACTATGGTAACATTGAAATCCCCGCAGCTCTAGTAATGAGGAAGCGATAATTATGAGGGAAATAAGCTCATACGCCTAGTGTATGGCCTTTCCACCCCCTATTGCTGCCCGCGTTGCATCCATGATATGACCAGTCTGACTCTAACAGGTGATAAGTCCAGTCAAATATGTATGCAAACAAATCTATCATCAAGTAAATATCAGGGATCAAATATGGGTCACCTAGCATGTCATGCAATGTGAATTCGTATATCATGCCTATGTGTCAGCAGGAATAATCATGTAACCATACATAAAATGAACAGGTGAAACATGTAGCAATATATCCAAAGAAAATAATTGGTAAAAAAATGCATGCATGCGAATACTGTAAATCAAAAGGCAAGTATAGTTGCCTGATGTTTGCCCGATATGCTGAGACTCAAGGTAACAAAGGCCGTATCCATACCTAGGCACGTGCTAGTGCTGCTAAAATCCAAGGAGAAATCTATCAAAGCCAATGACAACCAAGAATCACACATCTATATACGTATTATGAACGAAGTCCTAGTTAGGGTTTATTTTATGGAAAGTAATTTATGTATAATAGCCAAAAATTGGTTTTATATTATTTAGAAAAGTACTATAATATACTAGAATATTAACCCCGATATTTAGACTTGCGTAAATCCAAAACTAATTTTAATATATATATATATATATATATATATATATATATATATATATATATATATATATATAGAGAGAGAGAGAGAGAGAGAGAGAGAGAGAAAAGAAGGGGGCTTACTGAAATTTACCAACACTCTCCTTCTATTTGCAGCATGGGGCTATATATATATATATATATATATATATATATATATATATATATATATATATATATATATATATGGTGTCCTTCTTAATGGAGCTTTGGCAACCAATGCCGGGAGGGTGGGGGTGGGGGTGGGGATGGGGGGGGGGGGGTTCGAACCGCTCCTTACGTGCCGGGAGCCCCCACCATTCCCAACGGGCTACATCCTAATGGACATACTCTCTCTCTCTCTCTCTCTCTCTCTCACACACACACACACACACACATAATAGAGTAAAGAAGGGGGCTTACTGAAATTTACCAGCACTCTTCTTCTATTCGCAGCATGGGTCTATGCCATTCCCATAATTTCTTCCTGGTTGCAAGGTTCTTCACACGAGAGTGAAAATGATTCTATTATGCTAGCTCCTAGCCAAACTCGATGACCAAGTGAAACTCGGCTAAGAGGGCACGCAGATCCGCGAAGGCTAAGGGATCTGAGAAGTAAAACATCGAGCCTCGAGAAGAATGGTGCTTGGTCCATCCTGACAACATCATCATCGACGAAATATTGACTCCAAATGCATGGATTCAATAATGACGAGGCCGTAACATTGTCGAGAAGATCCCACATGGGGCTTGGCGTTGCTGTTAGAGGGAAAATTTGATTGGGCTTTGCTTCATGGAGTGGAAAAATGATACATGGGTTGTGTTAGAATAAAACCACAACAAGAATAAAGTCAAACATTACTTAACAAGGAGAGCCCAAAATAAATTACCTATTATTTAATAATACCAACAATGTTTGGAACATCACAACTAAATACACTGGAAATTATTATAGAAATCATATAAAGGTTTAGATAGATCAAATTTTTGGGAGGGGATTTACAACATACCCACCTACAAAAAATTTTGTCCTCGAAATTTATGGGCAACTAAATTTGAATCATAACCCTTCATCAAAATAATATCTTGTCGCTCAACTATTTCCATTTATAGTTCCCTAAATGCTTGGAGCCATGGTTTCGTGTTGTTCACAATATTGCTTCTTTGATCACTAGTGGGTATGTTTCACAAAGCTACAATTTAAACAATTTAAGATTTCTCCAAGATGTTTTCATCTCACTCTCGATTTCAATTATTGCCCTTTTAATGATTGATGAATCACGCTTTAAACTAAAACCGTGTATCGATCTTTCGAAGATGTGCGTGAAACTAATCAATACTTGATCACAATATCTACTAATGCTACGTCTTAACTTTCAAGTGCCAGATTCAAGTCCTTCACTCTATAGTTATAACAACCATTGTGTCATCTTCCAACAAATTTTTTTTATCAAGAGTGAACTCCTCGAGAGTCTAACTATTTCTATTCGTCCTCGACAATTTCTAGATCCATGTATAGCCAGTCAAGTGTGCTTGACCTATAAGCTAATCTTATATAATTTCTTAGAAATTTTACACCCATGAGTCCATTATTATAATCTCAATTATTATCCAAAAAGTTTTATCACTCAAAATTTATGTAGTTCCATAGATTACCAAACACTCAAAATCGTAGGATCCCTCAAGCTCAAAATACTAGTTCACTAATACTCTTTCTATCTCGCTTCAAATTTTTTTCCTTTAGGGGGATATGCAAAATTAACATTCAAAGTCTTCGTTGCTCGAAGGTTTACAATCTATATTTCCTCAGGGATCTCATTTTTATTAAGCTATAGCTTAGTCTCGACGAAGCAATCATAACCTAAAATTTGTTCACATCATTCACTCATTTATATCAAAGTGATCCTCATTCTTTTGTCTACAACCATATACTAGTCCTTGTAGAGGGGTATATCTTCATCCAAACTCACTTACATACCCTTAAATTTTTAATCCTTACCCTTATTGACGCTTATCCCTCAAATTTTTAAACACCAGGTTTTCATTCTTCCAGTGTCGTTTGTAGCAACAACTATCTTGATCCTCTATCTTGTATACAATGACATCAATTATATTTTCAAACAATTCCTTAAGTCCAAGATAATTTTTCGATAGGATTTGCCCTCAAATACAAGTTATAGTATAATAATAATAATAATAATTTATGTAATCATCTATAAATATTGCCCCTCCCAATAATATTGTCGTAATGATACCAACCACTTGCAATCATGTTTGACCTAAGAATTCCATGATCCATCTTATCTACTGATTTAAGCCTCTAGGTCCATTGTTCTTATTAACAAGTTTTTAGGGAGATTACGATTGCATGAATTACCACTAGGCAAGCTTCTACTTAGTCATAATGGCCTCAAGATCCTTTTACCCAAAGTGTACTCCTCCAATATAACTAGACATAGTTCATCATAAAATATAACTAGTCGTTCTCGATAAACAATCACCACAACAAACCAAGTTCTCAGAGGAATGTAAAAAGATATACAATATGCATGCCAAGTAATAGACAATAAATAACATGTGAAGAAAGTAAACATTGATCTAGGAACTAAACAGTTGAATGAGGAAATACTTAGATGATCCGGTAACACTACTAATAGGCACACTATCTAGTCTATGTGAAATGCATTTGAGGACATCATTCGCACGCATGAGCTGTCACGGTGTACTCTAAAACTCTGGTATGGACTCTTCGGATATATATATATATATATATATATATATATATATATATATATATATATATATATATATATATATATATATACTCCCTGTAAGAAAAATCATGTTAATTATGAAATCCCTGCAGCTCTGGAAATGAGACAACGATAACTATGAGGGAAAGAAGCTCATACACCTAGTGACTGCCCTCCCCACCCCATGATGCTGCCCGTGTCGCATCCACGCCACGACCAGTCCGACTCTAACATCTGATAAGTCTAGTCAAACATGTATACTAATAAATTCATCATCAAGTAAATATCAGGAATCATATACGAGTCACCTAGCATGTCATACAATGTGAATCTGCATATCATTCCTATGTGTCTGCAAGAATAATCATGTAACCATACAGAAAACAAACAAATAAAATATGTAATGGTATATCTAAAGTAAATAACTGGTAAAAAAGGTACATGCATACGAATAATGTAAATCAATAGGCAAAGTATACTTGCCTGATGTTTGTCCGAGCTGTGCTGAGATTGAGGGAGACAAAGGTGGTATCCAAACCTATGTATGTGCTAGTGTCACTACAGTCAAAGGAGTACCAAAGTCCAAGACAACCAAGAATCACACATCTATACATGTATCCATGAACAAATTCCTAGTTAGGATTTATTTTATGGAAAGTAATTTATGTATAATAGTTAAAAATCAGTTTTAGATTATTTAGAAAAGTACTTATAATACACCAAAATATTAACCCAGATATTTAGATTTGCATAAATCCAATATATATATATATATATATATATATATATATATATATATATATATATATATATATATTAGAGTTTTATCCTTAGGAATAACAAAGATAGTCCCACATTGGCTACAACTTTATGTGGGTATCTCAATATAAGGCTTTTCTTGTTATTGAGGTATGCACATGGATTATGGTGGGACACATATGGGTGTCATGTGGGGATATTTTTCTAGGAGGATTAGGGTTAAATAATTCAAGAAAGAATTTATACTTTTTGTCACTCTCTTAGGAAAATTTCCTTAGAAGCTAAGCCCCAATGGAGCTCAGTAACTCCGACTCGGGCTCAAGGGCACAAAGTGGCGCTTTGATGGTGCACTTTGTATGTCAGCATCGTCGCATGGTGGTTGTGTGCATATGTTGCCTTTTATTATGAGCGATTTGCATGCGCGATTTCTAGCATGGGTGTATGAGCGAGTGCATGCACCAGCTATGCGCGGTTGTTGCGTGGGTTGCATGTGTGGTTGCTGCGTATGCACGATATGCACGGTTATTATCACCCCCACTTTTTCAGCTAGGGGTAATTTGGTAATTTGGCCTAGTTATTTAATTTAGGAAATATAATATTAATATTAGTGGGCCATGATTTATTTGATATTTGTATTAGTTATTTAATTATTAGAGTGCTATATTTAATTAGAGGCTTGTAGCATTTAATTTAGTTAGTGCACTAGTCTATTTAATTTGACTTGACATTAGTGGACCTAAATTAGACTTGTCATGACAAATAGTGAGCCAACATGGACTAGGCCCAATGAACCCATTACTACTAATTAACTAAGGATAATTAGTTTAATTACAATTAGTGTAGAGACTTCTCAAATAGTTCTTCCTTAATCCTCTTCATAATTAGATGGAGAGGGGAAACTAGGTCATTGTATATTGCTTGGAGAGGGGAGAACTTGGGGCCGGCCACATATAGGCCATTCTTCTCTCTCTTTTTCCTCATTTGTATTTTATTTTTGATCCAAATTCTAGATCCCCAATTTTTTATTTTCTCTCCTTTGATTTTCTAAACAATTCACCACCAATTCATTCTCAAATTCATCACTCTTGGAGCCTTGGAGCTTGGAGAAGCAAGGAGCACAAGGAGGAGGAGCTTTGGAGCTAGAAATCGTGTCCGGATCGTGTCCAATTATATTTTTATTAGAAATCCATCTTCCAATTGGTAATTCTTGAATTTCTCTCTCATTATAGATTCTTAATCATGCATTTGACATTTATGAATGACCTCATGGCATAGGGCTACCTATAGGAACAAGTTCTAGACTATTTGGCTATGTATTATAAGTTTTATGTGGTATTTTATCTCAATTTTTGGGAAATTCCGAGATTGGCACATCATATGTTTGTCAATAGGTCAATTAGACCAAATTGACATATGTTTGATTGTGTAAGACTAGTGTCATATCCACAATTAGATACGTGTAGGCCGTATCACGATAATTTGGCGATACAGGTTGATTTGGGGGTTTTCTTCCAACACGGGGGTTGAGCATGTCATATTTTGACATGGGCACATAGATGAATAGCTAACACTTCGTGTTGCTTGTAATTATGATTCTAGACTTGCTCATATATTTCGGGATACGTTTGGTGGTATGGTGGAGCCGTATCGCAAGCGTATCATAGATTGAGTGTGATACGGGTGTGATGCACTCCATCTGCTTGATACTTTGCATTCTAATTTAATTTACCTTGGTTATAACTATTAGAGTATTGTATTTATAGTTGTTATTTGATATATATATATATATATATATATATATATATATATATATATATATATATATATATATATATATATATAGTTATAGTTATATATATAGTTATAGTTATAGTTATAGTTATGTTTCGATTTTATTTGAGATGTGTTGATGGTCATAGGGAGAGTAGGGAAGTTCATGTGCACTATTAGTATTGAGATTGTGTGTGTATATATATATATATATATATATATATATATATATATATATATATATATATATATATATATATATATATATATATATATATATGTGTGTGTGTATGTGTGTGTGTGTGTGTGTGTGTGTGTGTGTGTGTGCTAGAGGGGGGTATCGAGTAAGTAATAAGAAGTAGTAATAATCAGCAGTAGCAGTAATAAGCTGCAATAGCAGTAGTAAGAAACAGTAATAAGCAACAACATCAATAATAAGCAGCAACAGCAAGCAGCAGCAGTAATAAGCAATAAGTAGCATCAGCAATAAGCAGCAACAGCAGTAAGTAACAGCAGCAGCAGCAGTAAGTAACAGCAGCAGCAGCAATAACAAGCAGTAAACAGCACCAGTAAGTAACAGCAGCAATAGCAGTATGAACAAGCAATAAGCAACAGCAATAGTAAGTAGCAGCAGTAAGCAGCAACAACAGTGTATAGCACATCAGTGCATTAATGATTAGGATATATGTATCAGTTAAAGTTAAGTTAGCTAATATTGTTAGTTAGTATAAATATATATAAGTTAGTATAAGTATTAGTATTGGTTAATATTATTTCTAGTTTACCTTGAGTTACACCAAGGTAATGAGAGTTGAGGTATCCTGAGGTATGGGTATTGAATACCAGATGAGTATGCTAGTTATGTTAGTTTGGTATATTATTGATATAAGTTATGAGTACAAGTGCATGTTAGTCTATATTGGGGTATGAATGGCTAGTTAGTTAACTATTAGATATTAGATTATCTTGTGATACCAAGGTAAAGTCAACATATTGGCTTATACTCAATGTATTGGGTTTGTGTATCAAGAGGGGTGTATAGGTGGTGTGATACCGTATTTGGCTCAAAGTCAAGGTATCCACTTAGCATTAGTTTAGCTAGGGGTACTATATATTTTTATCTTGTATACATATATATATATATATATATATATATATATATATATATATATATATATATTATTGTATTTCTATATCTAATAATTTACGTATCGTATGATACGGTATAGTGTTGGTATCCTAGTATCCTAACATAGCTAGTATAGCCTAGTTACGTAGTGTATGGACCCAATATCCTAGAGATGGACTCATACAACCTAGAAATAGCTAGTTTGACCAAGTTTGATCTAGAGTTGACCTAGTTTGACTATTTTGACTTAGAAATAACTTTATGACCTAGAATTTGACTAGTTTAACTTATTTTCGTTCCAAAACATTGTATTAATATAATATTCCATATATATAGGTCGGTGTGATGCCAGTATATTCCATATAGGTCTATGTTAAGCCAGTTCGGATACCATTTTGTATCATTTGCTCTAGACCCCTGGCGAGTACATTCTCTGATAGTTTCCATTATTTGATAATTACTATAATACAAGTATTTAGAAATATTTTACTTGATTCTGACACAGTAGTTATACGGACTAGTACTATATGGATCCTGTCAGGAGATGTCATCCCATTATCATGTACTTTGATACTCCTTTATATGTACTTTATCGTATGTATCGGGTATTTCTTATGCTCGTATTCATTCATGTACATTCATGTTCTTTATGTACTCATATTATATTCGTGTTCGTGATGTGTCATGATCGGATCCATGAGTATTGGTTGGGGGCAGGGGAAATGTTAGCTAGATATGTGATCAAAGCCTAGACAATGTTCAATATTTAAGTAGACAATATTTATCTTAAGTAGACAATGTTCAACCAAAGCCGATCACATATTTAACTAGTATTTCAATCACTTAGTATAGTTACAGTTCTTCACCATGTTATGTTTTATTGTCTTATTCTATTTCATCGTAATCAGTGTATACCATATTGCTCTTGTTTATCTGTTTCTTTCTACTATAGTGTGATATTGCTCATTATTTCTCGTCTTGTATTACATTCTCTATTTCTGTTTATAGTCATTATCAATTAATTAGAATTGCTATTGGGTTGTACTTTGCTCCAATCCTGACTGGATATATTTTTTAGATGACTGGTTTGTGAGGATGTGTCCCACCTACTACGGGCTAACAGATAGAGTGTCATCCGACGACGTAGTGCCAGATACTGAGGCCATTTAGATTTCTATATCTTGTAGTAGTTATTTCTAGTTAGACTTTGGATTGTATTATTATTTTGAAATCTTGAGTTGTGTTTAGATTTTGAGTTGGACCTATGATGTATTGAGATTTGTATTTCTTTTCTTCTATTCCATATCGTGCATACATATTCCTTTAGTTTTTATATGTCATTGAGTATTGACTACCCTTTATTATATTATCATATTGCTCCTCCATTTGGAGTTGAGATGGCATAACAGGTATTATATATATTTTGTTTAAGATATTAGATAGTATAGAAGACTGAGACAATGTTTCTACTGTCGATGCTGCGACGTTGGCTGGACGTACCCACGTACTCGTGCTCCTATACCGGGTGCGGGTCATAACACATTTTTGTGGTGGCCCATGCAGGTCAGGCTTCACAATAGTATGATATCATGGTAGTACAACGGCTTAGTTGTACTACTGCAAACCTGCGATAGGATAGGATATATGATACTAGGATGAGAGAGTATACTCAATCACAACTAGGAAATAATTCTAACTAATTGAATCTTGCCATCTTTATCATTTAGAATACTATTTTTCTTGAAAAATTTTGTCCTTCTTTGATGATATCATATATTTCTCAATATTGATTCCTTATTTTTGAATCTGTCTTCAGGATACAGCCGAAGACACGTTCCCAACGCTCAGGCGCAATGTCAGCGAGGTCAGTCACTTCATTGCCTATGAGGGCAGCACCAGCAGCACATGTTTCAACAGCTATATTCCAGAGGTCCGCTTCACCAATCTAGGTGGGCATTTCTGCAGCAGCTTTCGGGGGTGCTCACCTCGGGACAGAGGACAACACCGACAGTTTTATGGGATCTTCCATTTTGGCCACCCGCAGTCGATCAGACACAGATGCTTGCACTCTTTCAGCAGATAATAGAGGTGTAGCAGTGTCAGTCAGAGGTTATGAGGCAGGGCATTGAGAATGCTCACCAGATTGTGCCCGCGCAGTCGAGAGAGTCACCTTAGTCCAGCACAGACAGAACTACCTCACCCGATCACTGCAGCCTAGGCCGGGGACTATCATTGACTTCAAGACGATGGGCTCTAAGGACTTTAAGGGCACCGAGGGAATCTTGTACGCAGACGAATGGATAGAGGACATTGAGAGGGACCTGTGATTGATGCAGATTACCGAGCTTGCAGGTAGAGGCAGCGAGGTAGTATGATGTTCGACTATTCAGTCAAGCCCATGACATAGCTTCA
>JAYESA010000008.1:83880159-83947659 GCA_036927795.1 Iris macrosiphon
CCTCCATGCGACGCGAACCAAGGGAATAGTCTGGTTCCTCAACACCTTCTCCCACCGATCCAGAATCTCCATCGGCTGCTCTGGATAGCTAAGAGTAGGGCCCACCACGATATCTGAGTGATCCAATACGTGACTGGGATCCGCTACGTACCATCTCAACTGCGACACGTGGAACACATCATGAACTCCCTCTAGCGTAGGCGGCAAATCTAGCCTATACGCCACAGCGCCGACCTTCTCAAGGATGCTGAAGGGTCCGACAAAACGTGGGCTAAGCTTTCCGCCTCCACCGAAGCGAATAGTGCCCCGCGTTGGAGAAATCCTCAGAAACACCAGATCACCAACCTAGCACAAACAAGGTCTCAACACTTAATCTAAAACAAGCAATCATAAGCAAACACAAGAACAAAATCTAAATTCTAAGCAATACCTCGAACTCCAAAGGTCTTTGGTGGCTATCGGCCCAATGCCGCTGCCTGTCCTGCGCCACCTGAAGTCTATCTCTAATGAGCTTGACCTTCTCCGCTGTATCAACCACCATCTATGGGCCAACCAAAGCTCTCTCTCCTACATCATCCCATGATAACGGAGTGCGACACCTCCGTCCATACAACGCCTCGAATGGTAACATCTCGATACTGGCTTGGTAGCTGTTGTTGTAAGCAAACTCTACCAAGTGCAAGTGATCCTCCCAAGAGCCTCTGAAATCCAAAACACAAGTGCGAAGCATGTCCTCAAGTGTCTGAATGGTCCTCTCTGACTGACCATCTGTCTGTGGGTGATATGCACTACTAAACTTGAGCTGGGTGCCCAAGCTAGCTTGCAAACTCCTCCAGAAATACGAAGTAAAGCGACTGTCCCAGTCTGATACTATGCTCACAGGAACTCCATGCAGTCTGACTATCTGGCGCACATACATCTCTGCTAGTCTCTCTGTAGACGTACCCACTTTGAATGGTAGAAAGTGGGCCAATTTGGTCAACCTGTCTACGATGACCCAAATCGCATCCTTCCCTCCTGGAGAACGGGGAAGTCCAGAAACAAAATCTATGGTCACATGCTCCCATTTCCACTTCGGAATGGATAACGGCTGGAGCAAACCTCCTGGCCTCTGCCTCTCCGCCTTCACCTGCTGGCACACTAAGCATCGAGATACGAAGCGTGCTACCTTCCGCTTCATCCCGTACCACCATACATGCTCTCTCAGATCTCTATACATCTTGTTGGCACCTGGATGCATAGAGTACTGGGATCGATGCGCCTCCTGAAGAACCTCCTCGCGCAATGACCCACTCGACACACATAACCTGGTACCGTGCCGCAATGAACCATCATCAGCAATGGTGAAGTCATCTGATAACCCAATCTGAACCTGCACCCTGATGCTCCTCAGGGACTCATCCTCAAACTATGTAGCCCTGATTTGGTCTACCAACTCTGACTTAATCTGCGGTCCCAACATCTGCATCTCAACTCTAGGCACTATCATCTCAATGCCTAAGCTCTTTAGATCTGCCAGAAGATAACGATCTGTAGTCAGGCACATAGCTACCGGATACCTACTCAGCGCATCCGCAACTATGTTCGCCTTCCCTGGATGGTACTACAATAATATGTCGAAGTCTTTCATCAACTCCAACCATCTCCTCTGCCTCATGTTCAGCTCTTTTTGGGTAAACACATACTTCAAGCTCTTGTGGTCTGTGAAGATCTCCATACGCTCTCCGTATAAATAGTATTTCCACAACTTCAGAGCAAAGATGACTGCTGCCAACTCCAAATCGTGGGTAGGGTAGTTCTTCTTATGAGGATATAATTGACTAGAAGCATAGGCAATCACCCTCCCATTCTGCTGCAACATACAACCCAGTCCCTTCCCCGATGCATCACTATAAATAGTGAATACTCCAGATCCTGATGGCAACGTCAACACTGGAGCTGTCGTCAACATCCTCTTCAGCTCATCAAAGGCGATCTGGCACTTCTTTGACCAAACAAACTCCATGTCCTTCTGAGTCAGCCTAGACAACGGCTCTGCAATCTGGGAAAAATCCTGAACAAATCTCCTGTAGTAACCTGCCAGTCCCAGGAAACTCCTGACCTCTGCTACTGAACTCGGAGCACTCCATGCCTCAACTGCCATAATCTTTCTCGGATCCACCGAGATCCCCTCTCCAGTCACCACATGACCAAGGAATTCAACCTTGTCAAGAAAGAACTCACACTTCGAAAGCTTTCCATAAAGTTTCTCCTTCCTGAGAGTCTCCAGCACTATCCTCAGATGTTCCTCATGCTGCTATGGGGTCTTCGAATACACCAAGATGTCATCTATAAATACCACCATAAACCTGTCCAGATGCTGATGGAACACCTTGTTCATCAGATTCATGAACACTGCCAGGGCATTAGTCAACCCAAACGGCATCACCATGAACTCATACTGTCCATACCTGGTCCGAAAAGCTGTCTTCGAAATATCCTCCCACCTGACCTTCACCTGATGGTAGCTTATCCTCAGATCAATCCTGGAAAACACCCTCGCTCCGCTCAACTGGTCAAAAAGATCATCAATATGCGGCAGCGGATACTTGTTCTTGATTGTGAGGTTGTTCAGAGCCCTGTAGTCGATACACATCCGTATCGACCCATCCTTCTTTGGCACAAAAAGTACTGGAGCACCCCACAGAGAAGAACTAGATCTGATAAATCCCTTGTCCTGAAGCTCATCCACATGCTTCTTCAACTCTATCAGCTCACTGTTGTTGACTCTATAGACGTGCTGGGATATCGGCTCCGCGCCTAGAACCAAGTCTATAGAGAACTCCATATCTCTATCTGGAGGTAACCCTGGCAACTCCTCCGGAAAGACATCCATGAACTCCGCTATCAGTGGATGTTGCAACCTCGGCTCTACCACCAGGGCTCCGCAGAAGACTCCCTCGCTCTGCTCCGCTGCTCCTCTGGCAAACTGAAACTCTGGCTCACCCAGCGGACTAAACAACACTCTGCCTCCATGACAATCTATACTAGCACAATGCATACTCAACCAATCCATCCCGAGTACAATGTCGAAGCTCGAAAGTGGCATTACGAGCAGGCACACACTCAACTCCCGGCCTCCCAAGGTAACTCTCCGGTCTCTGCAGACATCACTGACTAGGATGATGCCACCCCCGGTCGTGATCTTGCAGAGTCTAGCTAAAGGTTCAGCAACAAGATCGTGTCTAACAACAAAAGATACAGACACAAAACTATGGGAAGCACCGGAATCAAATAAAGCAAGTGCTGGAATAGAATCATGAAGAACAGAACCTGAGATCACATCACCAATGGTGCAAGATACGATATCATCAAAGAAGGACAGTAATATTGTAAAAGAAAACAATTTCAGAAAAAATTAAAGATAATAAAAGAAATCAGGAAGGGTCCTAGTTGTGATTGAGCACACTCTCTCTCAGCCTATATCCTATATCCTATTGCAGGTAGACCTAGAAACTGGACCTGCAAACTACGACCTGCATACTAGACCTGCATGGGCCGCCACTAAAAATGTATCACGACCCGCACCCAAAAAAATGGGCATGATCATATAACAAACTCTTATTCTCCCATCCCCAACCAATACTTATGGATCCAATCACGACACGTTATGAACACGAATATGGGCACACTGAACAAGTGCAGTGTGTAAACATGAAGTACACTAAAACCAATACCCGATATATACGATAAAATACATGTGAAGGAGTACTCGCTGAACACAGTAAGGGATAACATCTCCTGAAAGGATCCATATAGTACTAGTCCGTGAAATTACTGTGTCAGAATCAAGTATACAGTTTTAGAACATGCGACATATACACTATCATAAAATAAAAATTAACAGAGAAATGTACTCGCCTCTGATCCTGAGCAAAGGTGTCTCTCGATGCCCAAGATGGTGTCTGTCACGCCCCAGTCCCAAAATACCGAGGGACCGGTCGCGTGGCAATGGCCAGCAGCACACACCGATGGACAAACCCAATTTAATGGATCCATCGGGGCATGCTTAAGCTGTAATATAAGAATATGTAGGTTCAATGATACAAGTCACAGTCTAAGCTAATCTCATCCACAACAGATAATCACATATCAAATGCAAGAATAATGCAAATAGGAATAACTAACAAATCTCAATAAAAGTGTCTCGGAGAACAATCCGAGAACAAGTCTGATACATCAATGCAATAGACTGGAAATAAAGGAACTGGAAATAGAAATAAAAGAGTATCACCAGGCAATACCCAGGAGAAGTCCTCTAGCACAATCCCGTCCTCAGGTGTCAGTACAGCTCCTGTATCAGCTCCTGTATCTGCTCCTGCTAATGCTCCTGAACTGTATAACTCTAGGTGGATCTCCTCTGCTAGTCCTGGGGACAAAGTCCGGATCCAGGTCCTCAGGTGTCAGTACAGCTCCTGTATCAGCTCCTGTATCTGCTCCTGCTAATGCTCCTGAACTGTATAACTCTAGGTGGATCTCCTCTGCTAGTCCTGGGGACAAAGTCCGGATCCAGGTCCTCAGGGGACAGCAAGGTACAGAAAATACAAGCCAAAATAAATGCAGTGCAGCAGAGAATGAAATAAATAGGGTAAGCTATAACCATCTATGTGGATTACGAGAGAGAACATCAAAAAGTACTCAGGTTGAAACAACTACAAGCTCTGTGTAGGGGAGCCGGTAGCAGTGATATCATGAGGTGGTCTAGCTCAGCGGGAGACTGAGTAGCCGGCATAATATAGTCAACCTGTAGCCTGCGGGTCTCTCCAGCAATAGATGGAACAATAAGGGAATACTAAAATAACCAGCTAAGTGATATGCAAGATGAGAGCAGCATTAGAACTCAGGCTGAAGCATACTACAAGCTCTGTGTAGGGGAGCCGGTAGCAGCAGTAATAATGAGTAATGGGCCAAGCTCGGGCTTCAGAGTCTTGTGCCTCACGATAATAGGGGTGTATATATATATGATCAGCCTGTAGTCTGTGTGTCTCTCCCCACCCAATGTAATCACACGTCTCATGTCCATGACACGCACAATCATATCTAATGCACAAGTCATCTAATGTCTAGGGATATAATATCAATGTCAGGTCCTGTATCCTATACAGAATCACCACAAATATCTCGTGAAGATCCTGTCTCATGAACAGTGTCAAGTGTCCTGGGTCAAGTGTACTTGGTATGACAAGTACGGGAATATAAAGGGTCACGAATGTCCATCTCTAGATGACAATACACAACACCGCGTACGGTGTTGGCACCCGACTGATAATCGGACGCTAAGTACGTCACACGGTCCTAGGTCAAGCATGCACAGCAATATAAAGAAGCAAGAAAAATATGTAACAATACTGCAGAGTTTGGCAAGGTACACTTGCCTGGGGTCCTGGCTCCAACTGTAGCTCTGGTCTCAGTGTGGTCTGCAGGTACTACTCCGGTTGCTGAAATAAATATTACCATTAGATTTAGAAAATATCAAATAGCTAAAAACGCCTGTACTTGAGTCCAATTTGGACACAGGGGCAAAAAGGTCATTTTTGGGCCAAAGCGGGGTCCACATATGGGCCACTTTGCACCGAAAAGTGCGTCAGGATCAAAGGTCCCCAAATTCTGCAAACTCAGCGTCTACGAGTCAGGAACGATGATACGAACCCAACGGAACTTCCAGAATTGGATTCCGATGAGCCGATCACAAAATCGCCCGTCGAGCGGGGCCTGTGGGGCCCACGACACGCGATTTCGTCAACGTTCTCAGAATCGAACCAAACTTGGGTCACAGGACCAGCGTATCGCTACGAGTCCGATGGCGCAAGTTTCGTCTCGATCCGACGTGTACACACAAAGTTAGGGCGTGTTCCAGAAAGGTCGGATACGGGGTATCGTCGGCGGATACGCGTTGATTCCGGTGTGCACGCACATCCAAATCAACTTCCGCGAAATCCTACACATCCGTATCGACGACGCGCACGTATCTGTGAAGACCGCGCGCGACCAAGTCGTCCCGTTTGGCGGGGCGTACTCGGTTCCGGGGTGAATTGGGTTGTTGGTTTTCCTGTTTTTGGATCGCGGTGTGCGATCACCACAGGACGCGATGCCCCGAGCGGTTTGCACGGGCACCGAGGGGGTCATACAGGCTTCGTAACGCAATTGACGGATTTGAAATCAGAGTTACGATGAGGAAGATGCGAGTACCTGAACAGGGCTTCGGGAAACTGCGAATTCTCAAGTCCAACTCGTGTCCTGTGTCCTGGATACTGTTCCAAACCGTGTCCAAAACTAGGGTTTGAGTTTTGAGCTGCCGGAGGGTCGCTGCTGGCCGGGCGCTCGCTGGTGGGCTTGCCGTGGCTGGGTTGAGTCAGGGTGCTGCTGGAGGCGGACACGTCGGAGACGGCCACGGCTCTCGGCGCTGGGAAAGATGGAGGAGAAGAGGGAGTCGTCGGGCGACGGCTGGCGGGCAGCGGAGCAAGGCGGGCTGGGCACCGGAGTCGGGGATGGCGGAGAACGGGGAGAAGGGTGCGGGGCACGGCCTGGCGAGGTGGAGCTGGGGATTCTGGAGGCGGAGACGGGCGACGTTGGGGGGGAAAGTTAGGTCGGACCGTGGGGAGTCGGCGGCTGTCTCTCGAGCGGCGGCTGGATCAGAGGGCGCGACGGAGCAGAGGAGGAGAAGAAGTTCAGGGAGGCCGCGTCGACCGTGGGGGATCGGGCTAGGCGGCGACTGAGCAAGGTGGCTGCTGAGGGAAAACTCGACGGCGGTGATGATGGTGGTCGTGCGGCAAGGGGGTCGGCTGCTCCGGCGGGGGGGTAGCCGACGGATAGATTAGGGTTAGGGTTAGGGTTAGGGTTAGGTAATTTGGGGATTTCTGTGTAATTAGGGATTTTGGAATTTAATTTTCCTTTTCTTTTTAATTGTGGAGAAAAACCTAGGGAATCATGTATTTATACATGCCGAAATTGGACTAGGGTTAGAACTAGGATTCGGGCTGGGTCAACGGGTCAACGCTCCTTGGGCTGGGCTTCGGCTCGCCTGGGGATGTCGGGCGTCACACGGATTTAAATTCGGTTTAATTCTAAATTGGTTTCTAGGGCTTTAAAAATCATTCCGGAGTCCAATAAACTCACCGAAAAATGCCATGCGTCCGGTTTTTCGTTTTACACCATAAAATATTATTTTCATAATATTTTAATAGGAATTAACCGCAATTAAAAATCCTTGAATCAACAAAGGCCTAGGTCACGATTCCCGAAAATTCAGATAATTTGGGGAAAAATCCAAATTTAAAATTCTGAAAATCAGGGGGCTTACAATCTACCCAACTTATAAAAATTTTGTCCTCGAAATTAAATTAGAGTAGGGTTCAAAGAATTCCTCTCAAGTAACCATTGCGGTCTCTACCCAACTTAGATTTTACCCATCTATCATCTAAGGCTATACATCTAATAAAGCTAGGCCCCAACTTATTTAATCATGTTATTGAATCCTCAAGTATTTAACACCAAACATACCACCTATGGTATTTCCTTAATCATATATAAAAGGGTCGTCACAATGCGACTGGCCTGTGGGGTATATCTAGTACTGTCTATATATCAACTTATACTAGGCACAAGGTTTCATCTTTCCGAAGTAAGGGAAGACGAAGATCAATAATAAAGAGTTCAAGGGCGAGGTAATAGAATAGAAGTATCAGGATCAAGGCGTTTAACAAATTCAAATGGGATTTGTCAAGACAATTGTGGATTGAAATCCTATTATGGTAATCCTTTGTTTGCATGCTCGTATTAGTACAGTTATGTAACTGATACGATATGCTCAGATATATCTAGAGGGCAAGTATACTAGTCAACTATATATCTCAATCCACGTGAAGTAGTCGTGCGAAGAGCGAACCAAAATGTACTAAGGTTGATCAGACCGTAATACACTGATTCTGAATAGACAATTGTATTAGTGTGTCGACCCACTAATACGGATGTCATGAACAAGCTCGATAAAAGGATAAGCTTGCAAAACTAGGCTATATTAGCAGCATAAGTCAAGGTGGTACAACAAATGTAAGTATGCTAGATGATGATGAAAGGGGGTACACTTAATTCAAGTTCTCAAAACAACACAAAATCAGCACAATAACAAAAGGCTCTATAAAATCTACAGTTATCAATTATAAAAACATTCTAGGTTATAAATTATTAGCAAGTTCAAAATTACATAGGTTAGGGCTGGGGTCACGAACCAATAGGCACGAGATAAAATAAATCAATAAACAGATAACTACGACAAATTATGCGCATTAGCTACTCCATGGGTCTGCGCGTCTTCCAAAGTCATCGCTGGAGCTTGTTCACGTTCTTGTAGTTGATTCCTCTGCTGCTGTTGAGCCTGCTGGAAGAGTGTTGCTTGTGGTGCCAGGGGTGGCCTCGGCTGATTCCCTCCTGGGACTGGTGGTCTGACTCCTTCAACTCTCGTTTGCGGTGCTTCCAATGCTGGAGAGGCTGGCGTTGGTGCTGGTGACATTAGCGCTTTTTCTCGACATTCGGGGCATTCCTTCAGTGAATGCTGACTGGATCCGCAAGCTAAACATACTTTCCTTTTTCGTCTGCACTCGTCCTCAGTATGGCCTCGCTTGCGACAATATGGACAGACAGGTATTGTCTGTGGAGTTGCTTCTGGTGGCTGGTGTACTTGAGGTCTTTGTGTAGCTTCTTCTTGTGGTGCTCCGGCTGGTGCTGATGTGGCTGGTTGTTGAATCATCAAGGCTTTCTCTCGATGCTGAAGACAATCCTTGGCTAAGTGTTGACTGTTTCCGCAAATCAAGCATAATCCTAACTTGCGTCTGCATTCTTCTTGAATATGGCCTATCTTGCCACAGTAGTGACAAGTTGGAAGAACTAAGGCTCTTGGTGCTGCTCTCGGTGGTGGATTCATCTGTGGTCGCTTTGCAGCTCTTTCCTGTTGTGCTTGGTCCGGTGCTGATGCATACGGCCGCTTCTGGCTGGACTCTATCCTTGTGTTGCACTCCATGGGTCGTGCTGTAGCAAGAACATTCTCGTCTAAGGTAGTTGTAGTGGGGCTGATTAATCTCCGTAGCTCCGAGCTAAATCTGTCGATGAACTTCTCCGCTTGGATTTGCTGGGCTTCTTCCTGAATCTTCTGTTGGGTTTGCATCATCGCATAGAACATGCGAAACATCTGTTGTTCGTCCATAGCCTGCCCTTGTGGAATGGTAGGCGTCGGTGGAGCCAACTGCGTCGATGGTGGAACGTTATCTTCCGGGATTCTCGAGGCATGCTGACTTGCTTGCTGTGATGATGGACCTTCACTAACTGGTGTCACTTTATCTCCGTTGGTTACCACATCATCTCGTGGTGATCTGGCAGGAGTCTCGTTGTTTGTTCGTGAATCCATAACTCTGCAACCAAAATAAACATTAAGAGGCGCACAAGAATCGGCAGGATGCGAGTCAAGAATTTAAATTCGAATCTGATATAGATATCAAGAACGTTTCAAGCAAGTGGATGAGATCCTAGAAACTTATCCTATTCTTATTGCAGGCTTGCTCGGTCCCTAAGTTAAAACCGAACAATTTAGTCGTAGACCTGCATGGGCCACCACAAAAACCATGTCACGCCCCAGTCCCAAAATACCGAGGGACCGGTCGCGTGGCAATGGCCAGCAGCACACACCGATGGACAAACCCAATTTAATGGATCCATCGGGGCATGCTTAAGCTGTAATATAAGAATATGTAGGTTCAATGATACAAGTCACAGTCTAAGCTAATCTCATCCACAACAGATAATCACATATCAAATGCAAGAATAATGCAAATAGGAATAACTAACAAATCTCAATAAAAGTGTCTCGGAGAACAATCCGAGAACAAGTCTGATACATCAATGCAATAGACTGGAAATAAAGGAACTGGAAATAGAAATAAATGAGTATCACCAGGCAATACCCAGGAGAAGTCCTCTAGCACAATCCCGTCCTCAGGTGTCAGTACAGCTCCTGTATCAGCTCCTGTATCTGCTCCTGCTAATGCTCCTGAACTGTATAACTCTAGGTGGATCTCCTCTGCTAGTCCTGGGGACAAAGTCCGGATCCAGGTCCTCAGGTGTCAGTACAGCTCCTGTATCAGCTCCTGTATCTGCTCCTGCTAATGCTCCTGAACTGTATAACTCTAGGTGGATCTCCTCTGCTAGTCCTGGGGACAAAGTCCGGATCCAGGTCCTCAGGGGACAGCAAGGTACAGAAAATACAAGCCAAAATAAATGCAGTGCAGCAGAGAATGAAATAAATAGGGTAAGCTATAACCATCTATGTGGATTGCGAGAGAGAACATCAAAAAGTACTCAGGTTGAAATAACTACAAGCTCTGTGTAGGGGAGCCGGTAGCAGTGATATCATGAGGTGGTCTAGCTCAGCGGGAGACTGAGTAGCCGGCATAATATAGTCAACCTGTAGCTTGCGGGTCTCTCCAGCAATAGATGGAACAATAAGGGAATACTAAAATAACCAGCTAAGTGATATGCAAGATGAGAGCAGCACTAGAACTCAGGCTGAAGCATACTACAAGCTCTGTGTAGGGGAGCCGGTAGCAGCAGTAATAATGAGTAATGGGCCAAGCTCGGGCTTCAGAGTCTTGTGCCTCACGATAATAGGGGTGTATATATATATGATCAGCCTGTAGTCTGTGTGTCTCTCCCCACCCAATGTAATCACACGTCTCATGTCCATGACACGCACAATCATATCTAATGCACAAGTCATCTAATGTCTAGGGATATAATATCAATGTCAGGTACTGTATCCTATACAGAATCACCACAAATATCTCGTGAAGATCCTGTCTCATGAACAGTGTCAAGTGTCCTGGGTCAAGTGTACTTGGTATGACAAGTACGGGAATATAAAGGGTCACGAATGTCCATCTCTAGATGACAATACACAACACCGCGTACGGTGTTGGCACCCGACTGATAATCGGACGCTAAGTACGTCACACGGTCCTAGGTCAAGCATGCACAGCAATATAAAGAAGCAAGAAAAATATGTAACAATACTGCAGAGTTTGGCAAAGTACACTTGCCTGGGGTCCTGGCTCCAACTGTAGCTCTGGTCTCAGTGTGGTCTGCAGGTACTACTCCGGTTGCTGAAATAAACATTACCATTAGATTTAGAAAATATCAAATAGCTAAAAACGCCTGTACTTGAGTCCAATTTGGACACAGGGGCAAAAAGGTCATTTTCGGGCCAAAGCGGGGTCCACATGTGGGCCACTTTGCACCGAAAAGCGCGTCAGGATCAAAGGTCCCCAAATTCTGCAAACTCAGCGTCTACGAGTCAGGAACGATGATACGAACCCAACGGAACTTCCAGAATTGGATTCCGATGAGCCGATCACAAAATCGCCCGTCCAGCGGGGCCTGTGGGGCCCACGACACGCGATTTCGTCAACGTTCTCAGAATCGAACCAAACTTGGGTCACAGGACCAGCGTATCGCTACGAGTCCGATGGCGCAAGTTTCGTCTCGATCCGACGTGTGCACACAAAGTTAGGGCGTGTTCCAGAAAGGTCGGATACGGGGTGTCGTCGGCGGATACGCGTTGATTTCGGTGTGCACGCACATCCAAATCAACTTTCGCAAAATCCTACACATCCGTATCGACGACGCGCACGTATCTGTGAAGACCGCGCACGACCAAGTCGTCCCGTTTGGCGGGGCGTACTCGGTTCCGGGGTGAATTGGGTTGTTGGTTTTCCTGTTTTTGGATCGCGGTGTGCGATCACCACAGGACGCGATGCCCCGAGCGGTTTATACGGGCACCGAGGGGGTCATACAGGCTTCGTAACGCAATTGACGGATTTGAAATCAGAGTTACGATGAGAAAGATGCGAGTACCTGAACAGGGCTTCGGGAAACTGCAAATTCTCGAGTCCAACTCGTGTCCTGTGTCCTGGATACTGTTCCAAACCGTGTCCAAAACTAAGGTTTGAGTTTTGAGCTGCCGGAGGGTCGCTGCTGGCCGGGCGCTCGCTGGTGGGCTTGCCGAGGCTGGGTTGAGTCAGGGTGCTGCTGGAGGCGGACACGTCGGAGACGGCCACGGCTCTCGGCGCTGGGAAAGATGGAGGAGAAGAGGGAGTCGTCGGGCGACGGCTGGCGGGCAGCGGAGCAAGGCGGGCTGGGCACCGGAGTCGGGGATGGCGGAGAACGGGGAGAAGGGTGCGGGGCGCGGCCTGGCGAGGTGGAGCTGGGGATTCTGGAGGCGGAGACGGGCGACGTTGGGGGGGAAAGTTAGGTCGGACCGTGGGGAGTCGGCGGCTGTCTCTCGAGCGGCGGGTGGATCAGAGGGCGCGGCGGAGCAGAGGAGGAGAAGAAGTTCAGGGAGGCCGCGTCGACCGTGGGGGATCGGGCTAGGCGGCGACTGAGCAAGGTGGCTGCTGAGGGAAAACTCGACGGCGGTGATGATGGTGGTCGTGCGGCAAGGGGGTCGGCTGCTCCGGCGGGGGGGGTAGCCGACGGATAGATTAGGGTTAGGGTTAGGATTAGGGTTAGGTAATTTGGGAATTTCTGTGTAATTAGGGATTTTGGAATTTAATTTTCCTTTTCTTTTTAATTGTGGAGAAAAACCTAGGGAATCATGTATTTATACATGCCAAAATTGGACTAGGGTTAGAACTAGGATTCGGGCTGGGTCAACGGGTCAACGCTCCTTGGGCTGGGCTTCGGCTCGCCTGGGGATGTCGGGCGTCACACGGATTTAAATTCGGTTTAATTCTAAATTGGTTTCTAGGGCTTTAAAAATCATTCCGGAGTCCAATAAACTCACCGAAAAATGCCATGCGTCCGATTTTCCGTTTTACACCATAAAATATTATTTCCATAATATTTTAATAGGAATTAACCGCAATTAAAAATCCTTGAATCAACAAAGGCCTAGGTCACGATTCCCAAAAATTCAGATAATTTGGGGAAAAATCCAAATTTAAAATTCTGAAAATCAGGGGGCTTACAGTGTCACATAACCCTATATAGGAAAATCAAGTTACTTAGGTAGAATGAAGTGATAAATAAGTTAAAATGCAATAAGGTATGCTTTCTAGGCTATTCCTAAGTCATGCTAGTCAAACTAGGTCATTACCTTGGTTCAAGTCTCACCTTATCTAATATCACTAAATGACATTTAAAGAGTGATACCTGCTTACAATGACTGCTACTCTAAGTACTAACATCTAACTTAATTAACCAATACATATATACTAACTAATATTTACTTAACTAAACTAACCAATATACTACTGACATCTAACAGAACTAACATCCCTTGCTATCACACTTATTACCTGAACTATCTCCACACATGATACACAACTCAGCTAGAACATTTCCCTTTGAATCCATTTTTTCCCTTAATTACACTCAGAGTTGTGCAATGCACTATCAAGTGCATCAGTGCACATTGCACCTCACAACTGAATCCCTCACTCCTCCACATTGTTGATGTTACCCAATACACCTGCAATATCAGCTGCCCTTAATCGAGCATCATAGTACATTATTTGTACATCAGTCCATCTTAGACTTTACAACCTGCAATAACGTATTATCCCCCATATATTCAGTTAAACACTAACCCTTGGTTAGCATACAAGTAAACCTATATCACTCTAACCTGGAACCACACTAATACAACAAGTCCAACTCTCGCTGCTATTGCTACTTGTTGTTACTTGACATTAACTCTACACCCCTCTAATGTTGCCAAGTCTGAACAGACCAATATCCATATTTCCCCCACATCACAACTACCAAGTAATATATGATATTCTAACTTAACCATCTACTTGAGATTGTAACACACCTACACACCACAACCAACTGCTATCCTTTACCATAGTATACTAAATGCACACACTGATACATATCCATCCTCACATCCATAACACACCCTGATAATCTATTAACACTTAACTTTACATCTTCACACTTGTTGCACCTCTAATACTCAGGTTTATAACACATAACTCACATTGATACACTATCATCCTTACACTAGTATAACCACAAACTCACACAAATTGATACTGGGTAACTGGAAATAACCCAATACAACTGATCCTAGCACACATGAACTGAATACCTACACTCATTCTAAACTCGATATGTGCACCTGGGATACACACAGCAACCACACCCTAATTATCTATCACAGTGAACACCTCACCACACCTACTCAACCAATACTTATCTGAACACACTCATAGTCCCTTTTGTTCCAATAAAGCCAATTTGCATACTAGGCTAGCAGTGCTCACAGCTGAACTAAGACTTTTGCTTTATGTTTCAGTGGTGAATCAGTGCATAGGAGCAGAACACAAGCAATCACCTACTACTAACCAAGCATTGGTTTATTACTGTAATTTTACAAGAATACCCATATGTATCAAACTCTGTAGATACTCAAGGTCTGCAAACTTCTCCTTCCTTGATCTATGATGGCACACAGCTTGTACACTATTCCAACCCAAACAGAGTGTACGCATGCAGTGTCAAGCATTGCCTGATCAACCCCTACACCTGACTCATCTTCACACTCACGTCAGTGCATCAGTGCACCGCGAACTCACTTGGAATTTCTCCCAATTATCACAAATACCTATTATATATATCAATAACAATCATAATAACTATTAAAACTAATTAAAATGGAAAGTGATGAGAGATTGCACTAATTGGCACAATTCACTCCAAATGGGCCCCGTATCGCGAAGTACCACACCGTATCACGATACGGCCTACTCATGTCTAACTGTGGACACGTAGCTAGTCGCCCAACCCTAATCTAAGTCTAATTAGCCTAAATTAGTGTCATGACACACACTTGATGTGTCCATCTCGTAATTCCTCCAAAATATCCATAAATTACTATATAGAATTTATAATACATAGCTAAATATCCTAGAACTTGCTCCTATAGGTAGTTATATGCCATGGGGTCATTCCTAATAGTCAAATGTATGATTAAGAAGCTATAATGAAAGAGAAATTCAAGAATTACCAATTGAAAGATAGATTCCTAATTGAAATATAATTGGACACGATCCGGATACGCTCTCTAGCTCCAAAGTTCCTTCTCCTTGTGCTCCTTGCTTCTCCAAGCTCCAAGGCTCCAAGAGATGAATTTTGAGAAGGAATTGGTGGTGAATTGTGTAAAAAATCAATAGAAAAAAATAGAAAATTGGAGATCTAGAATTCGGAAGCAAAATGTAATACAAATGAGGAGAGAGAGAGAGAGAGAGAGAGAGAGGAGAACCCCCCTCCTATAGTGGCCAGCCTATTCCCTCCCCCAAGTAAAATTAAATGTCCAAGTTACCCCTACATGTGAATTATGAGGAATAATTAAGGGTGGACATTTTTGGAGTCTCTAACTAATTGTAATTAAACTAATTTTCCTTTATTTAATTAGTGGAATGACTAATGGGCTTGGGTCCAAGTTGGGCTCACTAATTACCATGTCAAATCTAGGTAGGTCCATATGTGTTAAGTCTAAAATATTGGCTAGTCTCTCTAACTAAACTAAATAACACAAGTCTCTAATTAAATAACTAATACTAGTCACAATAATTTTAGCTTAACATAATTAAATAAAGATCACACTAATATTCAATATTTATTCCTAAAATA
The DNA here is from genome assembly GCA_036927795.1 of Iris macrosiphon. Taxonomy (NCBI): domain Eukaryota; kingdom Viridiplantae; phylum Streptophyta; class Magnoliopsida; order Asparagales; family Iridaceae; genus Iris; species Iris macrosiphon. The sequence continues at coordinate 83,895,880 of JAYESA010000008.1, forward strand.
CCCATGCCAAAATACCAAATTACTCATAGTTAAAAAAGTGGGGGTGATAATCCTACCCACCTTAGAAAAATTTTGTCCTCGAAATTAAGGAAGAAACTAAGTACCAAAAGCAATCAATACAAACAAGAAAGAATTATACCCCACTGCTCAAACAGATAAGGGTATTGCTCGCGCATCTCGGCCTCTCACTCTCAGGTACTCTATCCTGGAGAGTGATACCTCCACGCGATGTGCACCAAAGGAATCGTCTGGTTCCGCAACACCTTCTTCCTGCGGTCCAAAGTCTCTATGGGCTGCTCTGGATAGCTGAGAGTCGGACCAACCTCGATCTCCGAGTGATCTAGTACATGGCTAGGATCTGCCATGTACTGTCTCAGCTGTGACACATGGAACACGTTATGCACTCCCTCTAATGCTGGCAACAAGTCTAGTCGGTAGTCCACTGCACCGACCCTCTCAAGAACACAGAAGGGTCCGATGTACCATGGACTAAGCTTTCTGCCACCAAAGCGAATCATGTCCCGTGTCAAAAAAATCCTCAAGAATACCAGATCGCCAACCTAGCACAAAATACAGCCTTAGCACGCTAACAAAAATAAGCAATCACAAGCAATGCAAAAAAAATTATACTTCAAACCCCAATGGTCTCCGGTGGTTATCATTCCAATGACGCTGTCTGTCCTACGCCACTCGAAGTCTATCCCTGATGAGCTTCACTTTCTCAGCTGCATCCACGACTATCTCTGGTCCCAATAAGGCTCTCTCACCAACATCATCCCATCATAACGGAGTGCGGCATCTTCGTCCATACAATGCCTCAAATGGTGATATCTCGATACTGGCCTGGTAGTTGTAGTTGTAAGAAAACTCTACCAAGTTAAGATGATCCTCCCATAAGCCTCCAAAATCTAAAATACAAGTGCATAGCATATCCTCGAGAGTCGGGATAGTTCTCTCCGACTGTCCGTCTGTCTGAGTGTGATATGCGATACTAAACTTGAGCTGAGTGCCCAAGCTAGCCTGCAAACTCTTCTAGAAGTGACATGTAAAGAGACTATCCTGATCCGAGACTATTCTCATACAAACTCCATGCAATCTGACTATCTGACGCACATACAACTCCATGAATTGTGTAGAAAATCAATGGAGAGAAAATGGAAAATTGGGGATATGGAATTTGGAAGCAAAATATAATACAAATGAGGAGAGAGAGAGAGGAGAACCCCCCTCCTATAGTGGCCGGCCTATTCCCCCTCCCCCAAGAAAAATTAAATATCCAAGTTACCCCTACATGTGAATTATGATAAATAATTAAGGGTGGACATTTTTGGAAGTCTCTAACTAATTATAATTAAACTAATTCTCCTTAATTTAATTAGTGCAATGACTAATTGGCTTGGGTCTAAGTTGGGCTCACTAATTTTTATGACAAATCTAGGTAGTTCCATATGTGTCAAGTCTAAAATATTGGCTAGTCTCTCTAACTAAACTAAATAACACAAGTCTCTAATTAAATAACTAATACTAGTCACAATAATTTTAGCTCAACATAATTAAATAATCATCACACTAATATTCAATATTTATTCCTAAAAATAAATACCCATGCCAAAATACCAAATTACTCTTAGCTGGAAAAGTGGGGTGACAGGGTTGGGATTAGCATCCCTGCTGGGATTTCTATGTGCGTCCTTTTACATGACAGAGTTGGTTCTATAGGCTCAGCTCTGTGTTTAGTGCTCCCTTGCTATCCATCTGTATGGATTCCTTTTTATGTATTGTGGCTTATACTAAGGAGTTTGTCGAAGCGATGACCCAAAATGCGTTGAGCTGCCGACTTTACACGCGTTGGTACCAGAAGCAGCACATAGGGGTCTCTTTCTTTTCCAAATGTACTCATGATCTTGAATATCAATAAAAATCATTTTTGAATGTAATGGACTTTCATTATATGTACTCATGATCTTGAATATCAATAAAAATTATCATTTTTTTAACTTTTATGTTGATGTATGTATCGTGATTACAAATATTATACCAGAGGTATTATGGACGTAGTATAGTATCATAACTTGTGACAAATATACCCTGTCAGAGGTAATATGAACATGATAGTTAGAGCAGTTATATAAGAAAAACTTGAAGAAGAACCCATCTACGATGGTTGGAACATTTTGGTGTGAAACCAGTAGGAAAGAAAGTTTGCTTGTTTCTGAGTAAGATCATGGCTAGGTTTATTGTAGAGATAAAAAGAAACGAGTCAGAGGTGATATGGACATGACAGTTTTCTTCTACTGGAAAACATGGATATCTCATAGTTCAGAGGTGATGTAGACGTGAACTACTTTCTTGGAAGAATTTTTGAGGACCCATTATCCATTGCGTACTCGGGACACCCTAGTTTGAATAATAGATTTTTATCGCGTAAGGCGGAGGCAGAATGGACTACATGTTGGAAAGAGATTTAATACATACTTTTTTTAACTCAAGGATAGCCCTCTATTGAGGAAATAGGGTATCTTTTTCTGATGGAATTACATCATTGTAAGAAGGTGCATTAGTGGACGCCACAATGTACTCTTCTAGTTCGTCTCCTTCGGTGGCTATCAGTGACGCTGACGATGACAGAGCTTTCCGTGGAGTTTGACCGCCAAAGGTTTTGGGGATTTTAACGCGGGAAGATCTTTGTTTGATGGACGTCCCTATCTCCAGAGCTTTACTACCAAAGACTGAGGATCCTTTCCACGAAGCTTGACTACGAGAGGTGCAGATATGTAGGCAGGGCATCTTATGAGATAGACTTATAGAGGTTTGTCTTGAGACGAACTAACCTCTTCTTTGTCGTCAGCGTCATTGCCTCCCTCATCCAGGTGGATCTGCTTATACAAGATCGAGTTGGAATAGTAGGCTTTGACACCTTTGAAAGGTTCAACGTCTGCAAATTACTCCATCTTGATGATGTCATTGTCGTCAACATACTTCAAGCACTAATAAAAAGTTGATGGCACGATCATGTACTCATGTATCCAAGGGCATCCCAGAAGGATGTTGTAGGATACCTTTACATCGATGATGTAGCAAGTCACCTCTGTTCGTAAGTCGGCTATTTGACATTTCAGGCAAATCTTTCCCAGAGGATAACTCCTCCCTACGTTGAAGCCACTGATGGTCATTTTGGTGGCTACCAACCGATGCATGGGGATCCTAGGGTCTAGAGCAGACTCCAGGGGATGATGTTGAGGGCTTACCCTGGATCAATATGCATCTAGTCTACCTTAATGGCACTGATATATCATGTACAGTATAAGGGTCTATCATGCCTGTTATTTTTCAGCAGCATATCTTGTTGCGAGAATGTGATGTTCAGGATTTCTCAATCACATTGTTGCATTTATGACATGCAGCAGGGTCCTCGGCTAGCTGTTTGACTTGGGCGAGGTAGGAGTTGGCATTTTGTAATGCCTCACTCAGAGCATCACGAGTCTCTTTGGAGAGATGAAGGATCTCAAAGAGTGATAACTTTGCTGGAGTATTGGTAAGCTGTGCCATTATGTCAAAGTTGTAAGGCTTTTCCAGCCCGTGAGCTATAACTTTTCTTAGAGGTTTGTTGAAGTGAACCTCTTTCTGCTTCTACTTGTCTGCTACAAGAGGTTGGGACGCACCTGGCTCAAATGCTATCGGAGTTGTGAGTACGGTAACCAGAGGTATATTATCATTGGGGGCCACATCGTAGTCTCGCAAGCATCTTTGCCCTGACCTGGTTACCCCAACTAGGGCTTCGTCAATCGATAGAGAGACCGTGTGACAGGACTTGGTCTTCTTTCCTGTAAATTTGGCAGCGGGAGGCGCCGCTTGCTGTATCAGATATGGGATGAGGTCTGGGTGAACCCACATGACTTTGCCTCACGGAGTGGTGAGTGGTTCCAACCAGGTTGCTCGGGCTAGAGGGAGGTTAGAAATATCCATCGTTGTCCAAGGTATCGGAATAACGCCTTATTATGCTTCTATCGCTGGGAAGCTACCAAATTGGACGGAGACTATATTTTCTGTGATTGTTATATCTTCAAAGTCTAAAGTGAGAGATTTAGAGTCTAGTAGTCATTGGATGTTCCCCTTCAACATATAGAAATCTCGTGTTGGATAATGGATGTAATGATGGTTGTGGCAGTATTTTGGGGCCGTCAACCTTATCTGCCTCATCTGGCCACCTGATATTAGATAGCTATAGTTTGTTGCCTTTTATCAGCTCATAAAAGATCTCGATGACATCATAGTCATCGAAGGAGTACGTTTCCTTTGGCTTAGGTTCTTCTACCGGCTGTTGAGTAGGTACGACGAAACTTTTGGACACATTGACAGTGTGAGCTTGCTTCCCTTTATTGTTACGACAATTGGTGCTAATATTATTGTTGAAGGGGCGTTTTCTTCTGTCGTCGCTGGTAGGGAGTTGCAGTCCCAGCAAACGGGTATCTTTTGTATTTTCTAAGTGGTAGCTGCGCTTATGATAAACGCTATCTAATCTTGAAATGGGAATGAAGTTGTCTACATCTTTACTGTAGGTAACAGATTCTTTCTGCAAGTGTCCATCAAATAGCTATCTGGGATGCCCAGAGATAGTTTTAGTGCTGTTTGCCTGAACTGTTCCATATATTCTCAGACAGATTCTTTTTTTCTTTGAGCTATGTCCATGAGGAGCTTATAGTAATGTCTATTCCACCATCATAGAATCGAGCAATGAAGAGGCATTGAAGATCTTCGAACGACGAGATACAGTTGTCCGGGAGACTATAAAACTAGTCATAGGCTACTCCGGCCAGAGTTCCAATAAAGATCTTGGTAAGGAGGGCATCATCATAAGGTAGATGTCCCATAATTGAATCAAACTAATTCATGTACTGACGAGAAGATATCTTTTCGTCAAACAGGATCATCGAGTGCGGCTTATACTTGGGAGGGTACACCATATTTTTCTACTTGGGAGGATAAGGTTATCGTATCCCGAGTTTCTGAAGTGCATCTCGATTTCTCATTGAATCAAAGTGAGCTCGAAGCTCCCTGACCTCTCGGATTACATCTTGAGCGTCATCAGATGACATGGAAACGGATGACCGCAGTATGGTGTGATTGGCCTCTGTAGTGGGAGCGAGAGCCATCGTACTTGACTTTCCTTTGTTTCCCAGTTATTGGCTAGCTTGCTCCGAGATCCTTGGTGGTTGTGGGACCATACTTGCCCTGAGGTCTAGTACGGTTTATGTTAGAGTTTGCATCGAGGCACTCATGGCTTGCATCATGGCTTCGAGCGCCTTAAGACGATATTGATCATTAGAGACTTGATCATCCCCTGCTATGTATACAGGCACTATATGGGGAGAAATGGATGGAACTTTGGAAGCTTCACTTTCTGTCTCTGACTCCTGAGCCTCGCTGTCTTCAGGTAATGAAGGCATTGCTGCATCGTCCTTGGAGTCTAGGGGATGGCTACACCCAGCCCTGGCGACTGCTCTATCATGGTGGGAACGACTACCGCCAAATAAGTTGTCATCCGTTCCTTGAGTTTCACAGTCTTCCTGAAATGATGGGTTGGTGTGGAATACCGGAAGGTTGCTACCCCCAGTTTTTGTTCTTCAGCGGGTGCCTTAGAAACCCCCCATGGTAGGTATTAGCTTACTACCCTACAGTCGGTTCCTCGATGTACTGGTAGATACTGTCAGATTTGACGAGTTCTACTTTCCCCAGATCTTCTTGACAGAAGGAGACTTCCAAGTTGAGCAACATGAGGCCATAGGCAATTCTTCCTTCTTGTGTTTCTTGTGACGCTGCCGGACTGGCGTCGGGGGTTACAATCGATAGAATACCGATCATCTGGTTGGAGGAACCGATGTTTTAGCACAACAACAATTGATGATAATGCTGGAACAAGTGTGTCTATGAGGAGACACTTCATGGGCAGGAGCTGCTTCTCTCATCTTGCGCTTGTGACTAATTACGTTGCCCAAATCAGATGATAGAAACTTTACTTTCACATCCATTTTGTGTGCTCGGACAAACCTTGCGTATGGGTGTGATCGTGAACGGTTTGCTCCCTGGCCCAGTTCATGCGCAGAGACTACACCCGGATCATTTGTGGAAGACTTGTTGTGCAATGAACCCACTTCATGCTCGCAGCCAAGCTGGGTGCATGGGTCTGTCAGCATAATTTTTGCTTCATGACTTGATTGTTGAACTGAAACAGCACCCAGGTCATTAGTGGAAGACTTAATGTGAGATGAACCCACTTTATGCGTGCAACCAAGCTTGGCACTTGGGTCTATCATAATAGTGTTTGTTCCCCGACTTGGTTCAAGCACATCTGTGGTACCCAAGTAGTTTTGGGAAGACTTAGAGGGTTAACCCACATCTGGTCACATGCGTGCTTGGGTCAGACCTATAGAACTTTCCTCTAGCAGTGCGCGTGACAATCAATGGTGCATACTTTTGGTGGAATGTCTATGCAGCCCCCCGAGCGCGCATGGCTCAAGGTGGTTTGGTGTTCTTCAAACTAGCGTTCACATGCACAGAGTATAGAGAATCCATTTGGTGCTGTAGGAAATCCTCTTGAGGAGTGGCTTCTTTCTTCTGGTCTTGTTGCTTCTAGAAGGCTTCATGCGCCGCCCACAGTTCGATGTGGCATGTCTTTCCTTCCGTGCATCTGGCTGTAGATACCTCTCTTGAGATTCAACATTGTTCTTCTTAAGGGTGGCTTCAAAAATGAAGATAGGATATGTGGCGACTTCATGCGCACCCCCAACAACGGAGGTTGGCAACGCATATTTCGTAGACTAAGGGTGCAGTGAAGCAGCCTTGGTGACCCAAGTCTTGCGAGTCTTATGAGGTCTTGCAGGCCTCGTTGTAGAACTTGGCTTATCTAAATTTTTATTGGAGGATAAGTTCTTCCCCAGCAGAGGCACCATTTTTTTCGATATCGCAAAGAATACTGGGAAAAGTTGAATAAACTTTTTGTATTGATTAGAGTAGAACAAAAAAATGTACAAGAGAAACTCTAATCCGTAGAGATCTGAGTACAAAAAAAGAAAGATCTAGGTAAGTGTGATGGTGGAGATATGATCTGCGGTCGATCACTTTACTTCGTTGACGGTCTGACATCGAAGAGGATGACAAGGCATCCGGGAACATGAGTATGTGACTTAGTTGATATCCCTTCTTTTTTCTGTCTTTTTCTCCTTTTCTTATTTTTTTTGCCGTCGTCCTCCTTATGTATAGGAGACGCCCACTATTTTTAGCCTTTAGAGAACCATATATGTGTATGCGTGCTTGTCTCTCAAAGGCACATGTCGTGATATGGCTGACACATAGCAATTCGAGATCTGGGATTGCTAATATCCATAATCTGTGTGACACGTGTCATGCCCTGGTTATTTGAAGATCTTGGATGTTAATAATCGCAAGATTTGATTGTATGGAACTTTTAAGAGAATACTGCCACGTAATAACTTCAGCACATAGAAATGCTGCCGCATGTGAACACCGCCTCATGGGAGCTCTAGCGCATGAAAGGGTGGTACATGGGAGTGTTTGCCGCATAGGACCTTCAATGTGATTCCATAGACGCTGCACGTTTTTTGAATTTATTGTAAAGTGATCGACCGAACATCAGATCTCCATTGCTATACTTTTCCAGAATCATTGTACTTTAGATTCTTGTATAGGATTTATTTTACCCCCTTTTCTTTTCTCTCAAGTTTGTGAAACAAAGTTCGTTCAACTTTTTGTTTAAGAAAAATAATTGGCTCTCATCCTGAAGCTACTCATGTACTTGATACTATTAAGGCAATTACCAGTAATGTAAAGGAATAAATAGTCGCCTCGGCTGCTGTTGTAGCTGTATCGACCCAACTTGAAATGTCGGTATGCTCCATTGATCGAGGTGAGGCATCTTCAGTGATGGGCATATTGTCATGCCCCAATCTCCCACAGGATAATCAGCCGTCCCCGCTAGGCACGAATCACCGTGCCAGCGCTCCCGCGGGACGATCGCTTGACCTATCTGGGTATGATGTTGCACTAGCGTATGCCGCGCCCGTGCAAGGCCGTGGTCTATGCAGGCAGTGAGAAGTCTAAGCCACAGAGTCGCACAGATTTTTTGAGTGTAGCAAAATAATAAACGTATTGGCGATTGGTAACAAGTTTATAGAGTCGTCAATAGCAGAAGCATTAAATAACACAAGTATAGAAGTAAAGCAAACTCTTTATTGATATTGAACAAGTGTTACAAACGGTGCTAGGCCGAGATTACAAATCGCTCAAGCCACTCTCTAAAATAGTAAAAGCATGCCATGTGGCTACATTTGTGGAATGATGTATAGGCGATGTTCCAATATTGTTTCTTGTATACGTGCTTCTATTTCGGACGCAAAGCTCCAAGGCTTCAGAGTGAACTCCACGCCTTAGCACGCACGAAGGAGGCATCCGCACTGAACGAGGTTCTTCCGTACCCTGTAAGCAATCTGGTAGGTTATCAGTACATGAATGCACTAGTGGGGAGGCTACTCGCTCGCTTGACAAATCCAAACACGTTATAAGGGTTCTGTGCGCTATCTATTGAGTTATCTTTCTAGTCTTGCCTTAGGATCAGTTTTATGGCAATGATGAATAGCCTAACTCGTGTGGCAGTGCGTCGTGCGATATATGAGAAAATACGGTGAGACTTACCAACTTACCATTTGTCCTTCCTTGTCCAAGGCAAACCAAGTTAATTCAAGCACGAGCATATATAATAAAATCTAGGGGCAATAACATATGCAAATACCAGTGTTGTGAGCGAGATTTTATTTCGGATGCATGAGTTATAAGGATTACTTAGGTGTGTTTCATAAGACGTTCAAGTTCTCCATATGTACAAGTATGTTATACCCATGATCGTTCAGGTGTTTCAAACATTCATGATGCGGTGCAATAACTCGCATGGAGATAGCCGCTAAGCGAGGATGACTTATCTATATGATCAATTATCGCTGGCATAGCCATAAGGACGAGTTATAGTCTTGAACAAAGATAGAATATAATGAAAGTACAAGGTGTGCTGCAAGCCATCCCATCCAGAACAAGAGACTAAACAATAGCAATTCGGATCGGATCGGCCCCAGTGCCCCAGAGACCGTCCGTGGAACGAGATTCGAAGATCCCCCTTGATTCCAAGTTGTCCATGACACGCAAGTCTGGGTCTTCCAGATTTACCAAATTGATAAGACAATCCATGATTCCTGATCTTAATGAGCATTGCTCAAAGAGCTGTGATTTTTGCTTTACTTGACATGATTCTTATTTAGATGTAAACTTGACAAGATTCTCGTTCAGTGTTCAACTTGACTTGATGCATTCTCCTGGTTCGAGGACTGCCTTGGCGACCTAACGATACCGGATACTTGCAGGTTCATATTGCACATAAGAACTATTTTATAGTCTTTTGGTTAACGGGATGCATGTACGATACAAATAATATTACTTGATTGTGGCATGATTTCGTATGGCAAACATTGAGGCAAGGCGACGAGTACAAGTGTACATATAATCAGACAAGTATTGCATTCATTTAGAACATAAGCATTTACATTTTAGCACGGTCTATGGGTAGAGCGAGGAGTAAAATCGTAAGGGATATACCGAGCGACATGATCTAGGAATGTGCAGTGTACTAAGTAAAATAGTGCACTTCGAAGAGTAGATACATATCGGTCTACTCATAGCATAGCGGGGTCTAGTTGCACAAGGCAAAGGTAGCATACGAGGGTCTGATTATAGGCAATATTTTATTTTTATGTTCTAACACAAGCAATACAAGTTAGGATTATTTCCTTAGCTAGGTACGTTGTATTCTTTATTAGCATGCATGGGGTGATTCACCTAGCGACTAACATGTATCATCCATATTTTAAGTATGCTGGCTAAGCAAAGATAAGTTCATCGTAGCTACCCACCTTAGCGATGATTCACCTCGGTCGAGCGATACTCCGAGAGAGCCTCTGAAAGCCTAAGCAGGAACTCCTGAAGGGCCAAGTCTGGAAATCCTTTTGCCTCAATGAGTATTCTCGCTGAGCAAAGTGGGTTGGATCGTTTAACTTTTGCCCTTTAAATCAGCTGTTTGCTTAAGCGGAATGGGTCATTATATTATACACCACTCAGAAAAAGTCTCGTCCTCTCTACTTCCTGAGCGGAGGCCATTCTATCACATTATCGAATCTATTCCAAGTGTAGCAATTGATACCACTAGATCCGTTTGAACACAATCTCCTACATATTCCTTATACCGTGTTGTGTGTATGCTGGGTCGGGTCGTATTGAATGACTCTATCATCCAATCCAAGTTCTGACTCGGTTTCAATTGCGCCTTGGCACGGAACATGTTGCTTAACGCGGGGCACGTTACAATCCATCGTAAATAATGATCTAAGGCTGAGAAAAACTTATACAAGTCATTATACTTATTCATGCGAATATTTACTTGCACTAGCATTCGAGACCAGCATATCGCGAGTCTGGATCGTGCCCATATTCAAAGCGTCCTTCAAACATATGCATGTCAACCAACTTAGCGATAGCGAAGTCTTAGCACTCGAGTTTCACATCTCATTGAGTCTTAGATCATGCACACGTTTAAGGTGTCCCTCAAACATATGCATTCAACCAAACTTAGAAATAGTAAAATCAGATAAGCTACTTTGCAAAAATCTCAAGGGTTCTTGTTTTACAAATCACAAGGATACTCCGACAGGGTCAATCAAATTTCCATATCATTTTTTATTCTAACTCAAAATCAAGTATTTTTACTACCGTTAAGCACGAGCTATCCGATTTACCGACTAGCGTCCATCCGTTCGGGTCAAACATAGCACACGTTTACCATTCCAAGTATAACTCTAAGTATTGCTGCCTCAGTTCTATGGCTTCGTTCAAGCAATATGCTAAAGTCGGTCACACAGGTTATTTTACTCGGCACAGAATCGTCTGCCTAATTGCTAGGACATCTCACAAGGTTATAGGTACAAGTTTAAGCACACAATTTTGTACAAATTCGTCGCATGATGCTCGCCCTAATTCCTAGGGTCAAACAATTGTTCATTTGTACGGCGTATTCTACCCAAGCTTGTTTCACTCAGATTTTTAAATATCAAGCATAGATTTTTCTACTCGCATTAACACGTTCGTTTGTACAGGGTTTGAGTCCGTTCAGTAAAATCCATGATATATCTAAGTTACAAGACAAGCCTAGTGATTTGCATAGTCTATCTCCTCAAGTATATTTGATAGAATTCATATACATTCCAAGTCTAGACCACCAAGCCAAGATTCAATTTTAAACCTTTTGTTTTTAACTCTAAGTCGTCCAACAAGATTTGTGTAATCCGTTCACGAAACCATCAAGCGTGATTTACTCCAGGTTCTATACTAACTTATCCTTGAAATATTTTTGATTCACTTGCATCTCGAAATTCATCTTATCATGTCGAACCAAAAGTCAAGACGATCCATCAGTTGTCATGCTCTGGTCTCCCGCAAGTTCAATCACCATCGTTGGACATGAGATCACCACGCCAACGCTCCCGCTGGATAATCGTCTTAATCCGGACGTGACGCATGCACGAGCATAGAGTTACGCTTGCACGAGACAAGAACGTTTGAACGTTATGGTTATCTTTGAAACGATTAAGATACCTTATCATTTCACTTTTGCTCCATCCAAGTTATATATATATCCATCAAGTCAAGTCCGTTCATGCAGTAATTGTAATTCGTCTAGCAAAATCATCTAACTTCAATGTTACCGTTCGGTAAATCTATAGTCTACTTCTATTATTTCTCGAGCAACTAAGTTTCAAATATTCAAGCCAAAGTCTATCCCATTTTGATACGTTCTATTCATCGAGTTCATTTGGAATAATTATCAAACATGTTTCCGTGAGTTCGATCATCCCCGTCGTACGTGGAATCACCACGTCGGCGCTCCCGCAGGATAATCATTCTCGTTGGGACTGATTTTGAATGCTATCTTTTTGAACATAATTTTAAGATGGTTCTTCCAAACTCCAAGTCAAATCTGTTATCGCTTATCTCTTCATCGAACCTTAATATTTCTTTCTCAAGCTAACTTCTATTCGAGCGATATTATATTCAAGTTCAATCCATTTATTTCAATCCAAAATCACTTATTCTCAAGCTAACTTCTATCCCGCAGGATAATCCACCAAGTTTCCAACAAGCTTCCTTAACCAAGATATTGATTTCCATTTTCTAAATTCCTATTCGATATAAGCCTTACCACTTATTCAAGACATTCTCAAAATTTGTCCAATCCAATTATCGTACGAGACCTATGAATTCGTTTGGACATTTCTAAATGATCCATACACCCCTCGGAATCGAGTCACCTAATTAAATCCTCAATCGTTGTTTGTATCAATCGCTAGCGTATTCACCAAGTTTTTCTTAGAATTCCTGTACGATACTAGATATCGCCTGATAAAATCTTAGCCTCGAATTTATCCCTGTTTATAGTCATCCAAGTAACCATATTCGATTTGTATCTTCTGACAAAAAATATCGTTTGAGTTATTTCTAAAAATCCAAGCACGATTCTCTATGTTCGCCTAAGCGATAAATCTAATAATATTTCTATCGGTTGCCATACTAAGTCCGACTTGTCTTATTCCTAAATGATATTCCATTTTTGTTTACAACTTAGCTTGCACCCAAGGGTCTTAGCGCATGATACTCTACACAACTTAGCCGAAAGGCTGTGTGCATAGCTAACCGCTCGGACGATATTCTATTCCGTACACTAACCAGTTGGGAAATTATGTATAGGCATTCGGGTTCACACATATCTTGCAAATTCTAGCACGAGTCTAATCCCAAAGGGTCTAGCATAGGTTGGCTCAAAGGCCTTCGTATCATAATTTCGTACAAGCAATCATACCATTCACATGTACTTTTGAAAGTATTTAGACTTATTATTTGGAACACTCTGATGGGACATTGAGAGAGAGCGTATGCACATAACCCACGAACGAGCTTTCAAAATTGAGAAAATCGAAACAAAGTCCAAAGGCGTAAATCCATGCTTTGATACCAACATGTCACGCCCCGATCTCCTGCCGGATAATTGGCCGTGCCCTCTAGGCACGAATCATCGCACCACCGCTCCCGCGGGACGATCGCTTGACCCATCTGGGCATGATGCCGCATGAGCGTAAGCCGCGCCCGTGCAAGGCCGTAGTCCATGCAGGCGGTAAGAAGTCTAAGCCACAGAGTCGCACAGATTGTCCGAGTGCAGCAGAATAATAAATGCATAGGCTATTGGTAACAAGTTCACAGAGTCATCAATAGCAGAAGCATTGAATAACACAAGTATATAAGTAAAGAAAACTCTTTATTGATATTGAACAAGTGTTATAGGCGGTGCTAGGCCAAGATTTCAAATCGCTCAAGCCTCTCTCTGAAATAGTAAAGCATGCCAAGTGGTTACATTTATGGAATGATGTATAGGCGATGTTCCAACATTATGTCTTGTATATATGCTTCAGTTCCAGATACAACACTCTAATGAATGAGATCCGAAGATCTCCCTTGATTCTAAGTTGTCCATGACTCGCAAGTCTGGGTCTTCCAGATTTACTAACTTGACAAGTATTGCATTACTTGATTGTGGCATGATTTTATGTGGCAAATATTGAGGTGAGGCAACGAGTACAAGTGTACATATATTGTGGCATGATTTCATGTGGCAAATATTAAGGTAAGGCAACGAGTACAAGTGTACATATAAGCAGGCAAGCATTGCATTCATTTAGAACATAAGCATTTACGTTTTGGTGCGGTCTAAGGGTAGAGCGAGGAGTAAAATCGTAAAGGGACATACCGAGTGACATGATCTAGGGACGTTTAGTGTAGTAAGTGAAGCAGTGTACTTCGAAGAGTACATACAGATTGGTCTACTTGTAGCATAGCGGGGTGTAGTTGCACAAGGCAAAGGTAGCATGCGAGGGTCTGATTATAAGCAATATTTCATTTTTATGTTCTAACACAAGCAATACAAGTTAGAATTATTCCCTTAGCTAGGTACGTTATATTCTTTATTAGCATGCAGGGGGTGATTCACCTAGTGACTAGCATGTACCATCCATATTTTAAGTGTGCTGGCTAAGCAAAGACAAGTTCATCGTAGCCAACCACCTTAGCGATGATTCACCTCGGTCGAGCGATCCTCCGAGCGAGCCTCTGAAAGCTTAAGCCGAAACTCCTGAAGGACCAAGTCTGGAAATCCTTTTGCCTCAACGAGTATTCTCGCTGAGCAAAGTGGGTCGGGTCATTCATTTTTGCCGTTTGAATCAGCAGTCCGCTTGAGCGGAATGGGTCGTTACATTTGCCAATTGCTACTCAGAGCACCAAGGCTACCATAGTAACAACGACCTCATTCCTCCTCAAGGAAGAGGATTAGCTACAGTGGTCGCAACTCCAAGCTCTGACAACTACCATAGTGGCGTATTTGAGATCCAAACAAGCCCTTTCTATAGGACGCTAGCCTGTATCTTAAGGTTAGTGCTTGAGAATAATTTGGCTTTCGACGAAATGACAAGGATGGTTTCCCCTACTATTGAAACCATCAGGACTTGCAAGAACGAAGAGCGTGCCATAGAGTTGGAGCATGTTTTGGCATGACTCGAATAACCTATTAACGAATACATGCAACTTAGTGAAGGAAATCTCAATTCTCTTATCCAAACAGAGTATGAGGCATTCACTACTCGATTTGCAGCAGAGAAAGCAAATTTTGAAGAGCAGAAGAGGATGCATGAGGACAATAGCACTCTATTGATTGTTGAACTGAATGATACCAATTCCTTGTTCCTTTAACACGAGTCTGCTCGAGATAACTATTCTTCTGAGATAGTCCAACTAAAAACTTTGATCAGAGAGTCTCAAAAGAAGTTGGCAGTAATAAAAGGTAAATGCGATAAAGAGTTGTCTCATCGCGACTTAATAGGTAACAAGCTTATGTCTCTTGAAAAGACCAAGGCTGAACTTGACAAGTCTTGAAATAACATTTTGAAGATATATGCCCCTATGGTCAAGTATGAGGCAACAAAGGCTAGGAAGGCTGAAGCTAGAGTGGTGGCCCAGCATAAGAAGGAACTATATCTGGCTCAGCTGCGGAGGGGCATCAATGATCTTTCGACAAAGCCAAGATAACATTAAGGGCTTTTTGTCTTAATATATGCTTTAGCCTTCCTATTTTGTACTTTGACTCTCTTTTGCAATGAATAAAGCTTTATGTATTTTGGCGATGACTATATGCATATTTTTTTATTATGGATTTATTACCCATTATGCAGTCGAAACTAAATATAGATAATAAGTTAAAGCAAAATAACATTATCAGAGGTAATATGGACGTGATAGATTTTTTTTGATCGAGACCCCGTCGGAAATATCTGCTCAGAGGTGATATGAACATGCCAGGATATAACTCTGTAGGAATTTTTGTAGGAAAAATAATGTAGAGTAATGTGGACATGATTATTCTCTGTGAAGATTTTATTTTGCTGAGAAAAATAAAAGGAAAACAGTCCAGAGGTGATATGGATATGAACTATGATTGAAATACTTCATCCCATCTAGGGAAGATAAGAAAAGATAGTTCAAAGGTGATATGGACGTGAACTAAATATCTTACCTAAATTGGGGCATAAGTATTTCTAGATATTTCTAATCCAACTAAGGATTAGAAATAGGATATCCTTAGAACAACTGAGTTCTAAGAATATGATAATTTGTTGGGGGAGATTTTATTTTAGGTGGTCTCTATGAGAACGTTTCATAAGATCTGAGGACTACTCCACTGGAGAGTTTTGAGGACCTATTACCAAGAACGTATTCAAAACTCTTGAATTCATATAATAGTTCGAAGCGATAAAGAGTTTCAATGATTCTTTTGGAGATTATCATTGGAAGTATAATTCTCTAACCACACTTAAGAGAGAAGTTTTAGGGTGGATTCATTATCCAAAATATATCCAAGATTCTTGAATATGGATAATAGATTTTACATTGTATGAATTATCGAGGAATAAAATATTACACTGTATATTTATATTATTGGGGACAAAATAAAGTAAATACAAACATTGTGAATTTACAAATGACTAGCTGGGGATAAAGAAGTACAAGTCTAGCTCAGACATAATATTTTTTGAGGAATTGGTCATTGATTGGCATCATCAGCAAATCTCTATTTTTCTTTGTTAGCCGATATACACCGTTGGAATACACCGATTCCACAACAAAGAGGCCTTCCCATTTGGCTTGGAATTTCCTTTTGATTTTGTGAGTCATGATCATTATCCTTCTTACTATCAGGACAAGATCCCCGACTTTGAATATTCTTTCTTTGAATTTTATGTTGAAAGCTATAGATATATGTGCTTGATATATCTCAATACGTTATTGAGCTTGCAGGAGCTTTTCGTCCAATGCTTCTAACTCTTGAAGTAAAAATGATCATTATTTTCGATGGTTAACTAGTTAGCGAGAGCTATCCCGAGGAACGAGAACTAGATCTCGAGAGGAATAATGGCCTCACACCCGTAGACCATAGAATATGGTGTACTACCAGTAGGAGTTCGTACGGTCGTTCGGTAAGCCCATAAGCATTCTCCAAACTTCTCGTTCCAGTCACGCTTATTGGATGAAACAAACTTCTTGAGGAGATTAATTATAGTTTGTTTAAAAGCTTCAGCTAGGTAGTTGGCTGAAGGATTATATATTGTTATTGCCATATTCTGGATCCTATTCTTATTGCAGAACCGATAGAATGCATGGCTAGCGAACTAAGGTCCCTTATTATGAATTATCCCCCAGGGAATACTGAAGCGGTAAATGACATGATGCTTGATGAAGTTAATCACATTATATGTCATTAGTTCAATGGGTGGCACTACTTTTGTCCACTTGGAGAAATAATCGGTTATTGCTCGAATAAATCGATGACCTCTGGATGAAGGTGGCCTGATAGGGCCAATGATATCCATTCCCCAAGCTTCAAAAGGCCAAGATGCAGCTGTAGGGTCTAAGAACTCTGACGGTTGGTGTATAAAGTCAGCATAAATTTGACACGCTCTTCATTTACGAGCATAATCTACAATATCTGCTACCATGGTAGGCCAGTAATAATCCATCCATCTGAGTATATCTTATAATTTAGGTCCTGCCTGATGTGCTCCACAAGTGCCATACGCTTCACAAAGCACCCGTCTTGCTTCAATATCTGACAGATATCACAGCAGGAGCCCATCATATGCCCGACGATATAACATTTTGGAAGATATATCATAACAGAACCAAAGCAAGCATCTTTTAACAGAGGTAGCTTCTTTCGGGTCGTTTGGAAGAATTTTATAGGCTATGTAGTCTATAAAAGGAAACCTCCAGTCTTCAGAACTAGGAATTGAATTTACCTCAAAGCTGTATTCAATTTGTAGATTATTCTTAGCACAGAACAACTCTCGACCCATCACTGTGACAAAATATTGTCTCCTTAGAGGAATGGCTAGCGAAGCTGCTAAACTAGCGAGTGCATCTGTTTCCATATTTTATAGCCGAGGCACATACTCAATAAAGAATCCAAAAAAGGTTCAATCTAACTCGATCGCAGCCTGATGATAGGGAATAAGGTCTTCATGACAAACTTCGTATTCCCCTATAATCTGATTGACTATCAGTTTAGAGTCTCCATAGGTATCAAGATATTTTATGTCCAATAGTTTGGATAACTGGCGACCAATGTATAGAGCATTATATTCCACTAAATTGTTGGAGTAAGTTTCTCTGAGATAATATGCACGATGTATCAACAACTTATCGAAAGAAACGAGAACTATTCCTACTCCGACGATGATATTGCCCTAAGGCCCTATTCTTGATGCCCCATAAAAGAATATTTGCCATATATCATATCCCATTGCCATGTTAGACTCCAACACTTTATCTGGAATATCGTTTTATAGCTTTGAGGTTTTTGGCACTAGTGAGCTGCTAAGAAGTCGGCAAGGGCTTTCCTTTTACTGCCTTTTATGGGACATATACCATGCCATAAGGCAATAAGTACATTGTCCATGTAGCTAGATGAGAGTTGAGCGTACTGGGTTTAGTCATCAGTACCCGAAGGGAATTTACTCTGGATATTACATGGATTATTTGGCCAGTCACATAATAACGTGTCTTCTGGATGGTAAACACCAAGATAAGGCATTCTTTCTCCACGGGATTGTACTTATGCCTGACACCTACCATTATATGACTAAGATAGTAACTAGCATGTTCATGGCCTTCGTCACTCTTTTGTGCAAGAATAGCTTCTGTGGAATGATCCATTGCTCGAACATACATCAAGAAAGGTCTTCCCCAAATCCAAGCCACCAGAAATAGAGGATTGGTGAGATATTATTTGATGTCATTGAATAATTGCTGGCATACTTTGTTCCAAATAAATGTTATACCTTTTTTCATCAGTTGAGTGAATGGCCGGCATCGACCTGAGAGGTTTGATATAGCCCTCCTGATATATACCAATCGGCCTTGCAGTCCATGAATCACTTTAAGGTTACATGGAGGCCACATGTCATGGATAACTTTCTCTTGTCAAGATCAAGATGGATATCCTTAGAAGTTATAATGAATCAGAGGAACTTGCCACTAGAGAATCCCAGGAAAGACTTGGTCAGATTCATCTTGAGTTGATGTTGACGCATCAATTCAAACACCCTTCTCAGATCTTGAAGGTGATCATCTTTGAGATAAATTTTTACTGCGATATCATCTACGTAGCATTCCATGATCTTTCACAAGTACTCACCGAAGATTGTACTCATGGCCCATTGGTACGTTGCTATTGCATTCTCTAAGCCGAAAGGCATTACTATGTAGCAGTACACTCCTAATTTTGCCCGAAAAGATGTATGCTCTTAGTCATCAGGGAACATCTTTGTTTGATTATATCCCAAGAATCCGTCCATAGACGACATATGCTCGAAGCCGCAGGTATTATCAATCATGACCACTTTAATGGGGAGAGGTAATTCATCTTTTGGGCAAGCCGAATTTAAATCCCAATAATCTATGCAGACTCAGATATTCCTATTTTTTTCATGACTGGACCACATTAGCCACCCAGTCAGGATATTCTCCTCCCAAACAAAGCCGCATGCTATCAGCTACTTAACGTCAGTTTTAATTGTATCTATCATATCAGGGTGAATCGTCGTTGCTGTTGTTTCACTGGTTTAGCATTAGGAAGAATATTGAGCTTATGTGTGGCTATCTGAGGATCCAAACCAGGCATATCATCATAGCTCCAAGCGAAGACGTCAATATACTTCTTTATCAGCTGTAAAAGTGCTTGTTTATCTTCATCAGAGAGACTTTTGCTGATGAAGATTGGTTTTGGGGAAGATTGCTCTCCTACATCGATCTGAATAATTTTGTCCTTTGTAGGCAGTTCGCGTTGCTCGAACCTTTAATCCCATTGTGAATCCATCCATCGTGCCCATGGGTCAGCCTCAAACGGTTCTAGTTCTTGGTCATCTTCGTCATTTGAGTCGGCTGACACCATGTTGACAGAGAGAGTATGCTTGAATACATCACCTATGCTTCCTTCAAAATCCTAAGATAACGATTCACAGGAGTGAGAAGGCATTTTCTCGTCAGACTTTGAGATTTTCAGAGTTGTTGGGAGACTCTGTCTCACAGTATCTATATCGGTATATAGATACGTATTTTATACTACATGTTTTGTTTTTCTGGATTTCGTTGGATTTTAGAAACTTGGAAATTGAAACTTTGCTGCCTGACCGGTATACCGACGGTATACTACAGTATACCGATGGTATACTGATCCTGAAGATATTTGTTTCACTTTTTGAGATTTCTCTATAAATAGTGCTTGGTTTATTTATTTTCTCTTTATCTCTCTTCTCTCCACCCCTTTTTCTCTTGAGCTTGGATCTTGGTCTTGTGACCTAGAGAGTGGTTTCTGAACCCCTTCGTGGTGGTGGACTAGAAGTTGAGGCTGGGAGCTCGTTGTAGGCAAGTACATATTGTCGAATCTATGAACTATTTTACTTTCTGTCATTTTCTTCCTGGAGCTTTGGTAGTTGCTTTTTGGCTTAGACTTGCTTTACTAATTTTGTTTATCTTGTAATTTCTAGCCTTTTGATTGTCTCAGTTTTGATTTCTGGTAGAATCTTTCCCCGTCCTTTTTGGTAACTCGGTAACGGAGACGCTACCAGAGTTGTGGCTGTGAGTTTTAGTCCATATTATGATATGTGACTTACCCCTAGACTTGACTTCTTATTAGACTTAGTTTTGGTAATTTTTGGGGTTTGATTTGGTTCCCGAAATCAGATTTGACTTTGGCATCGTTTCCCTCGGAGATTGGCATACCGACGGTATACCGATTTTGATCGACTTGATTTTTAGATATTTTCTAGTGACCCTTATCTGTATATCGATAGTATACTACAGTATACCGACGATATACCGATCCTGCCGACATTGTTAGATATATAACCTGGCTGGTATACCGACGGTGCACTGGACTGTGCCGACGGTATACCGATTTGTGGAATCTTGTCTTCCAGCAGCTTCCTTACCTACTTTGAACGACATACTGACGATATACTCCAGTATACTGATGGTATACCGATTTGGTGGAATCCAGAACTTCCTGTGTTTTTCATGTCTCTGGACGGGTATACCGATAGTATATTGGAGTACACCAACGGTATACCGATTGGGTTCTCTTTTGCATGTAATTTTTTTCTTGTGCTCCTTGATTGCTTGTACCTGGATTTCTTGTATATTGCTTGCATGTCTATTTCTGATATGATTGTCTCGACACGATATTTTGTATAGTTAGGGGCCTTCCACCCTATATACACCTACCTAGTATATATTTTCGATCGATATCCTTACGGCTAGGCATATGTATTAGTAGAGGATGATTTACACTCTATGTACATATGGATTACGACCAAGCATATGTATTAGTAGAGGATGATTTATACTCTATGTACATATGGATTATGAATAGGCCTATATATCAGTAGAGGATGATTTACACTCTATGTATATATGGATTACGAATATGCATATGTATTAGTAGAGGATAATTTACACTCTATGTAGTGTACATATGGTTTACGAACATGCATATGTATTAGTAGAGGATGATTTATACTCTATGTATATATGGATACGACCAGGCATATGTATTAGTAGATGATGATTTACACTCTATGTACATATGGATTACGACCAGGTATATGTATTAGTAGAGGATGATTTACACTCCATGTACATATAGATTAATACCAAGCAATATGTATTAGTTGTCACTACCATATTTTCTAGGAAAGGGTATTTTAGTAATTTCATAATTAATTAAATATTGTGCTTGATAATAATTATTTGTTATATTATTTAATTGTTGTTAGGTATTAGTTATATATTTTGGACTTGTGTTAGTGGACCTAATTAGTTTAAGTTTAGACTCATGGACCAACATGTATTAATTGTTAGATTTGAGCCCAATTAGAAAGCCTATTGATTAGGAGATGGATTAAAATTAATTAAACCATTAGACTAGAAGATTCTCTCCTTAATTATTTCTTCATGAGAGGCCCCAAGGGGTATAATAGACATTACATAGTAGCTTAAGGAAGGGGAAAGGGGGGCCGGCCTATTAAAGAGGGGGGAATTGATTTCTCTTTCCTCTTTTCATTTCAAAACTAGATCTAGAATTTCTCTCAACCAAATTCCTTCATTCCCACTTCATTTCCCTAACAAATTTTATCCCAATTCCTTCCTAAATCACCATTGGAGGCTAGAGAAGCAAGGATCTAGAAGGAGGAAGCAAGGATCTACAAAGAGGAGCAAGGATCTACAAGTTGGAGGCCAATTTTATCACATTTGGAAGTTTTATTGGGAATCCATCTCCCAATAGGTAAAATATAGTTTTTTTTCCTTAATTTAGATTCTAAATATGAGATTTAACCATGAGAAATCAACCCATATGTATAGGCTACCCATAGGATTTGGTTTTGTTTTCATAGGAGGCATATTGTGAAAGTTATGGTGCTTTTTTTGTCAATTTTGGGGGAATTCCGAGATTGACATTTGTTGTGTGTATCAATTGGTCCTATAGATCAATTTGGCATATGCTTGTGCATTTGGAGGCTAGTGTCGTGTCCACAATTGGGTACGTGTAGGTCGTATCCCAACAATTTGGTGATACGTGTTGATTTGAGAGTTTTTTCTCCGACATGTGACTTTGAACATGTCACATTTTGATACGGACACGTAGAATTATATTTGACTCTTCGTATTGTTCATATATAATATATATGACTTGTTCGTGTCCTTCGGGGTATATTTGGATATGTGGTGGACTTGTGTCGCATGCGTATCCTAGATCTATTGGGATACGGGGTGATATGTTCCATGTGTGTGTAATTTAATTGTAGATCTAATTCTTTTGTGTTTATATTCTTAGAGAGTATAATTTTATATATATATATATATATATATATATATATATATATATATAATATTGTGTATATGTATTTATCTAATGTTGTGTCTTAGATCTATGTATCTATGTATATACTATATGTGTGTATATTGTATGTAACTATTCTTCTACATTTAAGCATATTTATCTATTTTAGTATATATATATATATATATATATATATATATATATATATATATATATATATATAAATATAAATATAAATATAAATATAAATATGTTAAATAGATATTTATATGTTGTTATATTTATATGTATATATGTATGTTATATATATTATGTATGATTATGTGTACGTGTACGTATATGTGAAGTTATATATATACGATACCATATATGTGTATATTATGTTACTATATTTTATTATGTACATATGTTGTGGAAGAGTATATGTGTTTACATACTTAGTGGTATTATATATAGTGTATTATATATATACGTATTATACATATTTTATGTGTGTTATATATTATATATATATATATATATATATATATATATATATATATATATATATATATATATATATATATATATATTGTAATAGAGGACAGGAGCATTGGCGAAAGCAGGAGCATCGCAACAGTAGCGACAGCAAGCGTCGCAACAGCAGCAGCAATACCAACAGCACAGCTGCAGCAGCAAGAGCAACAATGACAGCAAGCGTCGCTGAATGCAACAACAACAGAAGTAACAACAACAGCAGCCGCTATAGCGACAGCAGCAAGCGTCGCAGCAGCAGTAGCAGAAGCAAACAACATAGCAGCAGCGACAGCAGTTAGCGACGACAGCAGTTAGCGACGACAGCAGAGAATCGTCGCTAAAACAACAGAGTATCAGCGATATCAGTGGCTTTAGCGACAGCAGGCAGTGGCTTTAGTGACAGTTTGGCAGTTTCTAATAGTAATATATATATATATATATTTATGTTAGTTATTATATAAGTAAATATGTTCCTAATTGCTAGTTGTACTTTAATATACTATATGTATAATATTTAGTGTAGCATATATTAGTAATAAGGGTAGTTAGCATGAGTAAGTTTGGGGTATTACCTTGAGATACCAAGGTAAGTACCAAGGTAATTGGGGATACCCAAGGTATTGGGTTTGGGTATCAAGATTGGGGTTTAGTGTTGTGATACCAAGTTGGTTCGAAACCAAGGTATCCATTTAATGTATTAGGATTTTATATAGGTGATATTGTTTGATATTTGTGTGTGTGTGTGTGTTATTTTCTATCCCTTGTTTTACGTATCCGGAGATACGGTATCCTAGTATCCTAAGTTGTAGGTTTATGACCTAGACTTTAGTATTTGAACCCAATATCATTGTGTTAGAATTTTGCAACCTAGAGATAGATAATTGACCATAGTTGACCATAGTCGACCATAGTTTGACCATAGTCGACCATAGTTGACCTTAGAGTTGACTTAGTTTGACTTTTGACTTAGAGTTGACTTGTTGACCTATAAGTTGACTAGTTTAACTTATTTTCTTCCGAAACCTTATATTGATGTTGTATTCCATATCTAGGTCTTCGAGGCACCGTATCAGACATCTGTGAGACTATTCTTTGGACTTCAGGCGAGTACATTCTCTGATATTTTCTCATTTATAGTATCTTCTATGTTCATTGTTTCTAGTGTAGATACCCATGTTTCTTGACACGATGGTTACACGGATTGGTATATCCAGATCTCGTCATGAGATATTATTCCTTGTATATGGTGTATCTTGTACATGTCTTATTTCATTGATTATCTTATGCATATACAGACACTGATTCTCGGGGAGATTTGCTATCTTCTTAGAGAATCCCGTGCCATAGCATACCATGGTTGGATCAATTATACCAGTCGGGGGTGGAGAGTATTTTAGTGTAGATATATGATCATACCTTCCTGTGCAAGTATTGTTTTCCTGTGAGTGTTGGTCATACACCGCACGTATGACTAACCAGGCCATTATTCATGTGCAAGTTCTCAAGCTGATCACATGTTAAAGCTAGTACTCACTCACTTAGTCATTAGTATTCTTGTTCATTGACATATTGTTCATTATTGTTTATTCCAGTATTAACTTATTGTATATCTCTTATATCTATTGTTGCATCTTGTATATTCACATCTATTTACTGTTACATTATTTTTATCATTAATTAGAACTGCTGTTAGAGATGTACTCTGCTCCTTTCCTCATTGGATATATTTTTCCCAGATGACACCGAGGACTGGTACCCTACACATTATGGACCTCAGGATGTTGTGGATCTAGAGTCAGAGATCCTGGTTCAGGAGGAACTTATCCCAACTGAGAAGATGACCAGAGTCTAGTAGCTTCTTAGTATTCTTGTACTGGATTTGTCTCCAGCTTACTTCTTTTAGTATTTCTTTCAGAATCATTGATGTATTATTTAGACTCATGAGTTATATATGACTATTTTATTCTTTATCATATTCATGCTCGTTCCATCTTAGATCTGTGAACCATCTTAGATCTGTGATTGAGTATATTGTTATTGTTGGTGGTTTATTATATTGCTAGATAGATTACCAGACAGTATTCTATCGCCGATTATGCGGTGTAGGATGGGCATTGTCCACGACTTGTACCCTTACACCGGGTGCGGGTCATGACACATTTTTAGTGGTGGCCTATGTAGGTCAGGCTTCACAAGTTGTTCGATGTCCTGGTAGAGCGACAACTTAGTTATACTACTGCGAGCCTAATTTAGGATATAGGATGTAGGCTATAGGCTGAGAATACTCAATCACACATAGGAAAATTCTTTTGATTCATTCAACTATTCTCTTTTGATATTGTCACGACCCACACCCAAAAAATTGGGCATGAGTCGTGGGTACGTCCAGCCTACGCCGCAGAATCGGCGGTAGAACACTGTAAAGGTTCATTCTAGGTCACAATATCTATATCTTACAATGATCAGTCAATATAACCTCTCCAAAAGGAGGGCAACCACGCAGTATATATATGCCTCAATCACAATAACTAGGGGAAGAGTAAAAGCACGATAAGATATCACAAAGAAACAAAGAAACGAAGAGCAAGTACAATATCCAAAATATAAAGTCCAAGTCTAAAGTCTACAACATCACAGTAGCAACAAAATAATAATACAGTCATCCAAAAAATCAACTGGAAACAACCCAGGAAAACCCACCTAGCTAACTAGGGCGCTAACGGCGTCTCCTCGACGGGCTCCTTCTCAGCCTTTGGGTCACAACATTCCTCGACGCCCAGCCCGTAGAATGTCGAGCAAAAATCCACAGGATCCTTTGAAAAATATGCCCAGTCAAGACAGGAGCGAAGTACATAACTCTGAAAGCAACTCTAAATACATGGTAAGGTGTACATGACTAGCAATAGAAAAGTATACAAGATGCACAGAAAATAAATACATGATGGAGCAGATAAAGTAGCTGCAATATAAAATTAGAGAACAATATAAGTAGTAGAGAAGTAACTGCACGTGAGAAAACAAAAATACTAGCTAAGTGCCTTGAGCACAAGTTCATTATGTGATCGGCTTAGGTTGCACATGAATAAACTACGATAACTACGTTATGCGTGAGTTGCATAACCGACATACACATGAATATTGTTTGGATTTGATCACATAACCAACTCCTACTCCCCTCCCCCACTAATACTCATGGATCCAACCACGACACGCTACGTACATGATAAATAGCTCGTGCACATGAAGGCGAGAGCACGAGAAGCACATGATAGCACATGAGAATCAATACCCGAAGCACATGATGAAATACACGTGATAGAGTACCCGCTAAACACGGTAAGGAGGATAGCATCTCATGACGGGATCCACTAGTATCAGCTCATGTAACAATGTGTCAGAATCAAGTATTACATTTCTAGAATAGGTGATATAAACGCTATCATGAAATGGAAACTATCAGAGGTAGGTACTCGCCTAACGTCCTGAGCAACCGATGAGGCTCGAGATCCATACTGGCGTCGCAAGAATCTATTACGAAAAGCAAGGTTAAAAGAGGTTATAATGAGTTAAACTGATATAAACAACTAAAAACAAGTTTCTAGGGGTATTCTAGGTCGAACGGGTCAAACCAGTAAAAATTGGGTCAAAAAGTCAACTAGGGGTCAAAAAAGTCAACTCTAGGTCAAAACTAGGTCAAACATTGACTTTTACGGTCAATGAGGACAATTATGGTCAATGCTAGGTCAAACTAGGGTACCCCTAAAATTCTAGGTCAAAACTATCTCATTAAGCTAGTAAACCAACAAACTCGGCTCCTCGAGATACCGGGATACCCTCGGTATCCAATACCTCGACCTAGGCTACGCACCCCGCCTATACCCGCTAAAACCTATGCTAGCACGGATAATTATATATACCAATACATAAAAATCCAACTCTAACCTTATCCCTAGGCAATTGCTCAAAAACCCCGCTCGAAACTCAATACCTTGGATATCTCAAGGTATTGAGATACCTTGATATCTCAAGGTATTGAGATACCTTGATATCTCAAGGTATTGAGATATCCCACATCTCTCACTAACACCCCTCTAGCTAACTATCTAAGAATATAGATATATACCTAGCTATCTGTATAGGCTAATATATATATCTAACACATATATATATACACCTACATATCTATATATATACATATCCACACATATACCCATACTCATATACATATATATAGCTATATCTATGCATCTATCTAGCTATATGTATATATATATATACATACATGTCACGTCCCAGTCCCAACATACCGAGGCACCAGACACGTGGCAATGGCCAGCAACACACACTGATGGACAAACCCAATTTAATGGATCCATCAGGCGCACTTAAGCTGTAAAAACAAGTCTACGACAACATGGCACAACTAATCTCATCTACACAAGATATAAAATATGATCCACAGAGTATAAGGAATGTAAATCATCAACCAGTCTCACAAAGTGCTTCGGGGAATAACCCGATAAATATATGATACAATGGTTCAACAGACCAGAAATATAAATGACTGAAATAAATAAATACTGAGCATGAAACATGGATGCTCAGGAGAAGTCTTCGGCTAACACCTCGTCCTCGGATGGCGGTACAGCTCCTGGATCAGCTCCTGCTGCGGTCCCGTATACCTCGGGATAGATCTCGTCCTCAAATCCTAGGGACATAATCCATATCCAGGTCCTCAGGGGACATAACAAGGTACAGAAAATATACAAGCCAAAAATATAAGTAGTGCAGCAATAATGAGATAAATAGGGTAAGTATGTAACCATCTATGTGAAATGCAAGATGAGAGCATCACGAGTACTCAGGTTGAGCCACTACAAGCTCTGTGTCGGGGAGCCGGTAGCGGTAATAACCGGTAGTGGGTCTAGCTCTGCTCCGAGAGTCTATGACCTCTCAATAATAGAAGATATATAATACATCATGTTGCCTGTGTGTCTCTCCCCACCTAATGTAACCACGTATATCATGACCATAACGTCTCATGTCCATGTCAAGCGGGATCATAGCTAATGCAACAAGTCATAATGTATCTAAGAATATAGTATCTCTGTCAAGTCCTGCATCCTATATAGAATTACCACGAATATCTCAGGAAGATCCTGTCTCATGAGGAGTGTCAAGTGTCCTGGGTTAAAGTGTACTTGGTAAGACAAGTATGAGAATATAAAGTGTCACGAATGTCCATCTCTAGATGACCGTACCCAATACCGCGTACAGTGTTGGCACCCGACTAATAATTGGATGCTAAGTACGTCACACGGTCCTAGGTTAAGCATGCACAGCAATATAATGAAGCAAGAAAAATATATAACAATACTGCAGAGTTTGGCAAGGTACACTTGCTTGGGGTTTGAATACCAACAGTCGTCCCGGTATCAGTGGATCCTGTAGGTACTCCTCCAAAAGCTGTAATAACCATCACCAACAGTCTCAGAAGATATCAAATAGCTAGAAACGCCTATCCTTAAGTCCAAATTGGACACAAGGGCAAAAATGATATTTCCGGGCCAAAGCGGGTTCCATATGTGGGCCACTTTGCACCAAAAAGTGTGTCAGGGTCAAAGGTCTCTAAATTCCTCAAACTCAGTGTCTACAAGTCAGGAACAATGATACGAATCCAATGGAACTTCCAAAATTGGATTCTGATGAGCCGATCACAAAATCGCCCGTCAAGTGGGGCTTGTGGGGCCCACGATACGTGATTTTGTCAACATTCTCAGAATTGGACCAAACTTGGGTCACATGACCAGCGTATTGCTATGAGTCCGATGGTGCAAGTTTTGTCTCGATCCGACGTGTGTACACAAAGTTACAGCGTGTTCCAGAAAGGACGGATACGGGACGTTGTCGACGGATACGCGTTGATTCCGGTGTGTACGCACATCCGAATCGACTTCTGTGAAATCCCACACGTCCGTATCAACGATGCGCACGTTTTGGTAAAGACCGCGCGCGACCAAGTCGTCCCGTTTGGCGGGGCGCACTCAGTTCCGGGGTGAAACAGGGCATTGTTTTTCCAGTTTTTGGATCGCGGTTTGCGATCACCATAGGACGCGATGCACCGAGCGGGTTACACGGACACCGAGAGGGTTATACAGTCTACGTATTGCAACTGACGGAATCGAAAACGGAGTTACAAGGTGAAGGAAAACGGTATCTGAACAGGGCTCCGTGAATCTGAGTTTTCACGCGTCCGAGGGTACTTTTCGTGTCCTGGTCGAGAGTTCCCGTGTCCTCGTGTCTGCCGTGAGTCTGAGCTAGGGTTCTGATCTGGAGACAGCGGGGGCTTCGCCGGAGGGAGTCGGCGTAGGCGGCGGCTCTGCACAGTTGGCCGGAGCGGGTTCACGCGGGCCGGAGGCTCGACGTTGGGACGAACGGCTGGGTGGAATCGGGTCTGACCGAGGGCTGGGTCGACTCGGCGACGGAGTCGAGCAGAGGGGCGGCGGCGTCGAGCAAAGGGGAACGGTGGCGTGGGTCGGTGAGGGAGGCTGCCGTCGGGGTCTGGGCGGACTCGGGGTCGTCGATGGCCTGGCGGCAGCGGCGTAGATGGGGGAGCCGATAGTGGAGTTAGGGCGGTGAGGGAGCAGGCTGAGCGGGGAGTCGTCGGAGTTGGGTCGGCGTCGGCATAGATCGGGCGGCGGAGAGATGGAGAAGAGAGTGGCGGCGGCGGCTTCGCGAATCCCGAGGGGATTAAATAGCCGCTACAGTATTTTCGATCAGTTAGGATTTCAAATGGGTTTCGGGTCTGGGTCAGGTTTGGCTCAGATCCGACCCGACCCGCTATGCTGGTTGGCTTGGTTCAGCAGCGGTTTGGTTCAGGTTTGGGTTTGGGTTTGGTTCGGTTTAATTTGGGTTTATATAACCAATAGTTTTTAGGGCTTTAAACTCGTTTCCGGAGTCTAATAAATTCACAGAAAAATACCCCATGTTCGATTTTTCATTTTACATCATAAAATATTATTTCCATAATATTTTAACATCATTAAACTACATTTAAAAAATCCTTTAGTCACAATTACCTTGGTTCTTCATCCAAAAAAATACCAAAAATTGGGGGAAAATTATATTAAAATTATTCTGAAAAATAAGGTGTTTACAATCTACCCTCCTTAATAGGATTGAGTCCTCGCAATCAAAGAATAAGCTACTAAAGAAAGAATTATGGAAATTACAAGATTGCTTAGGTGATAACTGCATCCTCGAATATGTGAGGATAACGTTGACGCATATTGTCCTCTCGCTCCCAAGTCGATTCTCTAGGAGAATGATGTTTCCATGCTACACGAACCAGCCTGATTGTCTGTCCCCGCAATGTCTTCTCACTGACGTCGAGGATGCCAACTGGTTGTTCTTCGTATCTCAAGCTAGGGCCCACTACAATCTCTGAATGATCGACTATGTGACTTGGGTCGGTCACGTACCTTTGCAGTTGTGAGACGTGGAATACGTCATGCACTCCCTTTAAGGATGGCGGTAATGCAAGACGATAAGCCACCTCACCAATGCGCTCTAGAATATCAAATGGCCCAATATACCGTGGGCTCAACTTGCCTCTACTCCCAAATCGAATAGTACCTCGAGTGGGCGAAATCCTCAAGAATACGTGCTCTCCTTCTTTGAACTCTAGGGGACGTCTGTGCGTATCTGCCCAATGGTTCTGTCTGTCCTGAGCTGCTCGAAGATGATTCTGAATCTGTTTTACCTTCTCCACTGTCTGTGTTACCAATTCTGGACCCAGTATTTGACGTTCACCAATGTCACTCCAACATATATGCGATCTGCACTTCCTTCCGTATAATACCTCGAATGGTGCCATCTGAATGCTGGCCTGATAACTGTTGTTGTAGGGAACTCCACTAAGTGCAAATGATCTTCCCAAGATCCTCCAAAGTCTAGCATACATGATCGCAACATATCCTCCAAGATCTGAATGGTGCGCTCCGATTGACCATCTGTCTGTGGATGGTAAACCGTGCTGAATTTGAGTCTGGTGCCCAGACTCTCTTGCATGCTTCTCCAGAAATGAGATGTAAATCTCGAATCTCGATCTGATACAATACTAACCGGCACTCCATGTAATTTTACGATTTATCGCATATACATGTCGGCTAGTACCTCTGTAGACTGTCCAACTCTAAATGGCAAGAAGTGTGCCAATTTAGTGAGTCTATCCACGATAACCCATACTGCATCTCTTCCGCTGGGGCTCTTTGGAAATCCTGTGACAAAATCCATCGTGATATGCTTCCACTTCCATTCTGGTATAGGAAGCGGCTGTAACATACCTGCAGTCCTCTGATGCTCGGCCTTTACTTGCTGGCAGACTAAGCATTTGGCCACAAATCTTGCAATCTCCCTTTTCATTCCATGCCACCAGTAATATTGTCTCAAGTCTCGGTACATCTTGGTTCCTCCTGGGTGAACAAAGTACATAGAGCTATGTGCTTCAGTCATTAACTCCTGTCTCAATTCTCCATTTGGAACATACATGCGATTCCCAAACCTCAATGTCCCGTCTTCGTGTATGCGAAGTCCTGTCTGCATGCTTGCTTCTGTCCTCTCTTTCAGTCTTCAAAATCTAGCATCGGTGGGCGATGCCTTTTTAATCTTCTCCACGAGTGATAACTTAACTTCAAGATTAGCCAGCAAGCCATTTTGTCCTGGTAAAACAACCTCTATCTGAAGCTCCTGTAGATCTCTTGATAACTCGGGCTGCATTGTCACAAAATAAGCCATAGGCTTCCTGCTGAGTGCGTCTGCTACGACATTTGCCTTTCCCGGATGATACTGCAGATCTATGTCAAAATCTACCATCAGTTCAAGCCAACGTCTCTGCCTCATGTTAAGCTCCTTCTGAGTATAAATATACTTCAGACTTTTGTGATCGGTAAAGATGTCTACATTCTCCCCATAAAGGTAGTGCCTCCAAATCTTCAATGCAAATATAACTGCTGCTAACTCCAGATCGTGAGTTGGATAGTTCTTCTCGTGGACCTTCAACTGTCTCGATGCATAAGCAATGAATTTGCCATGTTGCATTAAGACACATCCTAGTCCACTTCCTGATGCATCACTATAAACAACAAAACCTCCTGACCCTGAAGGAAGAGTCAAGATAGGTGCTGTTGTCAATCTTCTCTTCAATTCTTCGAAGGCCTTCTGGCAGTCTTCTGTCCATATAAACTCCTGGTCTTTACTTGTCAGCTTCGTCATAGGTTCTGAAATCCTTGAGAAATTTTCTACAAACCTTCGGTAATATCCCGCGAGTCCAAGAAAACTTCTCACCTCTGCAACTGATGTGGGTGCAGGCCAAGTCTCTATTGCCGCAACTTTCTCTTGATCAACTGAAAGTCCTTCTCCTGAGATGATATGTCCCAAGAAAGGCACTTTGTCCATACAAAACTCACACTTACTGAGTTTGGCATATAACTTCTAATGTCTCAATGTCTCTAACATAATTCTGAGATGCTCCTCGTGCTCTTCGTGGCTCTTAGAATATATTAGAATGTCATCAATGAACACAACCACAAATTTATCCAAGAACTGATGAAAGACTCTGTTCATCAAACTCATAAACACTGCTAGCGCGTTGGTTAAACCAAACGGCATTACCAAGAACTCATAATGTCCATACTTGGTCCTGAAAGCTGTCTTTGGTATGTCTTCCTTCCTTACTTTGATCTGATGGTAGCCGGATCTAAGGTCAATCTTCGAGAATACCCTAGCACCACTCAATTGATCGAATAGATCATCAATGCATAGTAAGGGATACCTGTTCTTGATGGTCACAGCATTTAGTGCCCTGTAGTCAATGCATAGTCGTACTGTTCCATCCTTCTTTGGCACAAATAATATGGGTGCTCCCCAAGGTGAAATACTGGGCCGAATAAAACCCTTCTCCAGAAGATCATCAACCTGTTTCTTCAACTCCACTAACTCCTTAGGTGCTAGCCGATATACTGATGAAGTGATAGGCTCTGCTCCTGGAGTTAACTCTATTGTGAATTCTATTTCCCGATCAGGCGGTAAACCTGGAAGATCATCAGGAAATACATCCACAAATTCTGATATGACTCTTGGGTAACCTGTCTCCTCTTCTACAAATAGTACCCTAAGAGTAGGCTGAACTCCTTGCTCTACTGCTCCTCGAAGAAACTCAAATTCTGGATGTCCAGGCGGTCTAAATATAACCCGTCCAAGTCGGCAATCAAGAGTCGTATGGTACTGACTTAACCAGTCCATACCAAGTACAATATCATAATCCGGCATGGAAAATATCAGAAATTGAGCTCGCATTTCTCTTCCACAAACTACTACAGAACATGATCTACAGACGCCACTAACCGGAATAATTCTACCTCCCGTAAGAATTCTCTTCATCTTCGGAAGGGGTGCGGTAGCTACTCTATGGGTGGCTACAAAGCTAGCTGCTATAAATGAATGCGATGCTCCAGAATTAAATAAAGCTACAGCTGGTAATGAAGCTACTAAAATAGTACCTGCGATAACCTCGCCCGCAGTAGCTTCCTGCTAAACAGCTAATGTGAATGCCTGTCCTCGTCCCTGTGCGGGACCTCTCTACTGCTGCTGAGTCTGCTAAAATAGAGCTGCCTGTGGGGCCAGTGGTGGTCTCTGCTGGTAGCCTCCTGTAGCTGGTGGTCTGACTCCTCCATCTTCTGTCTGCGGTGCTCCTACTGCTGGATAAGCCGGTCGTGGTGCAGGTAAAGCTAGTCTCGGTGCCCTTCCTCTGCGTTCAGAACAGTCCCTGAAAAAATGCTGGTTGGATCCGCAGCTCAGACATAGTCCCAACTTACGCCTGCTTTCTCTCTCAATGTGTCCTACCTTGCCGTAGTGGTGACAAGTAGGAAGAGGTCTGTCCCTATGTGCTGCTCTCTCTGGCATACTCCTCTGGGATTATTTTGCTGAATCCCCATGTGCTGTCCTGGATGGTGCTGAGGTGATGGTCCTTTTCAGATTTGACTCCCTTCTAGTGACGCGCTCCATACGTCGTCTGCTGCAAGGACGTCGGTATAAGATGTAGGTGCGACCATGCCAATCAATCTCTGGAGCTCGAACTTCAGTCCGTCAAAGAACTTTTCAGCTTTCTCTTCCTCTGTCGAGATCAAGGTTGGGGCAAAGCGACTTAGGCGAATAAATTCTGCGTTGTATTCTTCCACTGTCATATTGCCTTGGATAAGGCGGTTGAACTTGTCTCTGAGCTCTGACCGTGCAACTGCTGGAATGTACATCTCTTGGAAGAGTTTGGAGAACTCTTCCCATGTGACTCGGTCCTGTCCGAGCCTCCTCTCTTCTGCTAACCACCAGTGGTGTGCATTTTCAGTTAACTGCATTCTGACTGCAGTCATCCATTTCTCTCTTAGAAGTTCAGCTGCTACCAACTGGTGCTGAATGTTCGTGAGCCATTCATGAACTTCTGTTGGCCCCTCTTTACCAGAAAATGTACGAGGCTTGAGATGACGAAAATTGGTGATAAATCCCGTCGCTGATAGCCTCGCTGGTGGATTTGCCTGCTCCAATGCGGATACCAGGCTGGTTCTTAGATATTCTGCCTCCTGACGATGGGCCTCTTGCTGAATCTGTTGCTGGGCTTGCATCATGGCATACATCATCTGGAATATCTGTTGCCCGTCCATGGCTTGTCCTGGCAAAAAAACTGGCATCTGTGGAGTGAACTGTGGCGGAGGTGGGATGTTATCTCTCCGGAACCTTGGGTTAGGCTGACCGGCCTGATCGCTCTGCGATGTTTGTCCTCCATTCCCTGGAGTCACTCCGTCTATATAAGTAACCACAGCGTCGTGTGGCGTATCCAAAGGAATCTTGTCTCCGTTCCTGGGATCCATTACTCTGCAACCAAAAGATAAACTGTAAGAACGCTCAGAGGAATCAAACAGGATGCAATCAAGTAACAATTTCGAGTTCGATATAGAGTTCAATAATGGTTTAAATAATGGATGAGATCCTATAATTTATCCTATCCTTAGGGCAGGCTGGTTCATTCCCTAAGTTGAAAACGAACAATTTTGTCGTAGATCTGTATGGGCCACCACAAAAACCATGTCATGCCCCAGTCCCAAAATACCGAAGGACCAGACACGTGGCAATGGCCAGCAGCACACACTGATGGACAAACCTAATTTAATGGATCCATCAGGCGCACTTAAGCTGTAAAAACAAGTCTACGACAACATGGCACAACTAATCTCATCCACACAAGATATAAAATATAATCCACAGAGTATAAGGAATATAAATCATCAACCAGTCTCATAAAGTGCTTCGGGGAACAACCCGATAAATATCTGATACAATGGTTCAACAGACCAAAAATATAAATGACTGAAATAAATAAATACTGAGCATGAAACATGGATGCTCAGGAGAAGTCTTCGGCTAACAACTCGTCCTCGGATGGCGGTACAGCTCCTGGATCAGCTCCTGCTGCGGTCCCGTATACCTCGGAATAGATCTCGTCCTCAAATCCTGGGGACATAATTCATATCCAGGTCCTCAGGGGACATAGCAAGGTACATAAAATATACAAGCCAAAAATATAAGTAGTGCAGCAATAATGAGATAAATAGGGTAAGTATGTAACCATCTATGTGAAATACAAGATGAGAGCATCACGAGTACTCAGGCTGAGCCACTGCAAGCTCTGTATCGGGGAGCCGGTAGCGGTAATAACCGGTAGTGGGTCTAGCTCTGCTCCGAGAGTCTATGACCTCTCAATAATGGAAGATATATAAAACAGCATGTAGCCTGTGTGTCTCTCCCCACCCAATGTAACCACGCATATCATGACCATAACGTCTCATGTCCATGTCAAGCGGGATCATAGCTAATGCAACAAGTCATAATGTATCTAAGAATATAGTATCTCTGTCAAGTCCTGCATCCTATACAGAATCATCACGAATATTTCGGGAAGATCCTGTCTCATGAGGAGTGTCAAGTGTCCTGGGTCAAAGTGTACTTGGTAAGACAAGTACGAGAATATAAAGTGTCACGAATGTCCATATCTAGATGACCGTACCCAACACCGCGTACAGTATTGGCACTCGACTAATAATCGGACGCTAAGTACGTCACACGGTCCAAGGTTAAGCATGCATAGCAATATAATGAAGCAAGGAAAATATATAACAATACTGCAGAGTTTGGCAAGGTACACTTGCCTGGGGTTTGAATACCAACAGTCGTCCCGGTATCAGTGGATCCTGTAGGTACTCCTCCAAAAGCTGTAATAACCATCACCAACAGTCTCAAAAGATATCAAATAGCTAGAAACGCCTGTCCTTAAGTCCAGTTTGGACACAAGGGCAAAAATAACATTTTTGGGCCAAAGCGGGTTCCATATGTGGGCCACTTTGCACCAAAAAGCATGTCAGGATCAAAGGTCTCCAAATTCCAAAAACTCAGTGTCTACAAGTCAGGAACGATGATACAAACCCAACGAAACTTCCAGAATTGGATTCCGATGAGCTGATCACAAAATCGCCCGTTAAGTGGGGCTTGGGGTGCCCACGATACGCGATTTTGTCAACGTTCTCAGAATCGGACCAAACTTGGGTCACAGGACCAGCGTATTGCTACGAGTCCGATGGCGCAAGTTTTGTCTCGATCTGACGTGTGTACACAAAGTTACAGCATATTCCAGAAAGGACGGATATGGGGCGTTGTCGACGGATACGCGTTGATTTCGGTGTGCACGCACATCCGAATTGACTTTTGCGAAATCCCACACGTCCGTATCAATGACGCGCACATTTCGGTAAAGACTGCGCGCGACCAAGTCGTCCCGTTTGGCGGGGCGCATTCAGTTCCGGGGTAAAATAGGATGTTGTTTTTCCTGTTTTTGGATCGCGGTTTGCGATCACCACAGGACGCGATGCACCGAGCGAGTTGCACGACACCGAGAGGGTTATACAGTCTACGCGTTGCAACTGACGGAATCAAAAACGGAGTTACGAGGTGAGGGAAAACAGTACCTGAACAGTGCTCCGTGAATCTGAGTTTTCACGCGTCCAAGGGTACTGTTCGTGTCCTGGTCGAGAGTTCCCGTATCCTCGTGTCTGCCGTTAGTCCGAGCTAGGGTTCTGCACAGTTGGCCGGAGATCTGGAAACAGCGGGGGCTTCGCCGGAGGGAGTCGGCAAAGGCGGCGGCTCTGCACAGTTGGCCGGAGCGGGTTCACGCGGGCCGGAGGCTCGGCGTTGGGACGAGCGGCTGGGTGGACTCGGGTCTGACCGAGGGCTGGGTCGACTCGGCGGCGGAGTCGAGTAGAGGGGCGGCGGCGTCGAGCAAAGGGGAACGGCGGCATGGGTCGGTGAGGGAGGCTGTCGTCGGGGTCTGGGCGGACTCGAGGTCGTCGATGGCCTGGCGGCAGCGGCGTAGATGGGGGAGCCGGTAGTGGAGTTAGGGCGGTGAGGGAGCAGGCTAAGCGGGGAGTCGTCGGAGTTGGGTTGGCGTCGGTGGAGATCGGGCGGCGGAGAGATGGAGAAGAGAGTGGCGACGGCGGCTTCGTGGATCCCGAAGGGATTAAATAGCCGCTACAGTATTTCCGATCAGTTAGGGTTTCAAATGGGTTTCGGGCCCGGGTCGGGTTTTGTTCGGATCCGACCTGACCTGACCCGCTATGCTGGTTGGCTTGGTTCAGCAGCGGTTTGGTTCAGGTTTGGGTTTGGGTTTGGTTCGGTTTAATTTGGGTTTATATAACCAATAGTTTTTAGGGCTTTAAACGCGTTTCCGGAGTCCAATAAATTCACAGAAAAATACCCCATGTCCGGTTTTCCATTTTACATCTTAAAATATTATTTCTATAATATTTTAACATCAATAAACTATATTTAAAAAATCCTTTGATCACAATTACCTTGGTTCTTCATCCAAAAAAATACCAAAAATTGGAGGAAAATTAAATTAAATTTATTCTGAAAAATAGGGTGTTTACAATACAGATAGATATATCTAACTAATTATCTATCTATCTTTCTATCTATCTATCTATCTATCTATCTATCTCACCCCTCGCTACTACTGCTACAAGCTGCGGCTAGTGTAAAGCCTCGCCAAGCTGCTGCTGCACTTGCTGCTGCTGCACTGCATACTGCTCACTGCCCCCCCCTCGACACACCAGCAAGCACACACAGACACATACATATATACATATATATATATACAAACATATATATATATATACACAACTATATATATATACACACACACACACACTTATACATATATACTTACACACACATATATACTTATGTATATAAGTACACACACACACATATATATAAACACACATATCTATATATATATATATATATATAAACACAAATATTCATATATATATATATATATATACTCATATATATATATATATATATATATATATATATATATATATATATATATATATATATACATACACACATATATATACACACACACACACACTCATACATATATATATATATATATATATATATATATATATATATATATATATATATATATATATATATATATATATATATATATATATATATATATATACACAAACACTTATAGATCTATATATACACAAGCATATATATATAAATACACACACTTATATAGACATACAAACACACACACACATATATATACATATATAGAGACACACATACATATATATATATACTCATACACACATATACACACTCTAATACACAACACACACAACACATAACACAACACTCACCAACGCACGCCCAACGACCCCTACACGCACAAAAACACACACACATATATATAAAATATAACCCGAGAACTCTAGCACACACTCCCCGAAGCTAACCCAACACGCGCACAAGCCCGAAACTAAAAAACCAAGTCGAAATGGTCGTTCGGTTATTTCGACGAACACGCAGTGTACGGTTCGCAAAACCTCCTGAAACACACACCAAACCTACTCGAAATTGGTCCAAAATTTACTTTCGGGCTCTAAACGATGTCTAGATCCTAGAAAAAATGCTAACTCATCGAATCTAGGTCCGTGGCAAAAATATGCATGCACATAGAACCGGCGACGACGAAAACCCAAAAAATGCCCGAAACGCCCATTTCTCCGCGATACGACTTCACGTGTCTGAACGGAGACACACACTAACCCTCAAGACACCCGACAGTGTCTACCTAGGTCCGTCTAACCTAGGGCATCTCCCAAAATTGGGCTAATATCGGATTTTACCCGAAATTGACACAAAACCTAATGTTAAAGTCTCTAAACACAACCAAACTAGTTCCAACTTCCTCCCACGGGTAGCCTTAGGATCTATGAAGGTTCTAAACCACTAATTATACTATATAAGAGCAATTAGTAAGAGGAAAGTTAGGGTTTACCTCTTGGGAGTTGGAATCCCAAGGCCAAAGTCTCCAAAACTTTTGAAATCACCTCCCTCAAGCTCCAAGCCTCCAAATCAAGCCTCCACACTAAGTCTAGGCTCTAAACACCTAGTTTAGGGAAAAGTATAGGGTTAGGGTTCATTTAAAAGAAAGAAATGGAAGAAGGAAGGAAGGACAATGAGAAAACTTACTTACTTGGAAGTGGAAAGAAGAAAGTAAGAAGAAAGAAAGAGTGAAGAAGAAGAAGAAGAAGAAGAAGAAGAAGAAGAAGAAGTGAAGAATGGGGGGGGGGGAGGTGGCTGATGTGTTCGGTCTGGAAGTGAGGTTAGGGGTCGGCCACACACATGAGAAAGGGTTTACGTAATGTCTAAATGACCAAAATGCCCTCCCCTTAGTCATGGGACTTGGGTTTTGGGTTTGGGGTTCCAAAAGCACTCATACTAACTCATAATCTCTCCAAATAACTAAAATAAAATATAAAAAATACTCTAAACCCAAAAATAAGCCTCACAAGGGTGTTGGTTGGGTCGAACATAGGTCCACTAGGGTCTGACATGGGTCCAGGCTAGCCAAAATACTAAAACAATCAAATAAAAATAATACAACCATCAATTAAATATAAATATAATTAATTATAAACAATAAATAATTTACCAAAATAAAATTAAAAAAATAACCCTATTTTCTGGAATTGGGTAGTGACAAGCCTACCCTCCTTAAAATAATTTCGTTCTCGAAATTAAAAGACGAAACTATGACAGAAATGCAAGGAAAAGAAAAGAACCATACCTCAGGGCTCAAAAAGATAAGGGTATCGCTCGCGCATTTCATACTCCCTCTCCCAGGTCGACTCACTTGGAGAGTGATATCTTCAAGCGACGCGAACCAAGGGAATAGTCTGGTTCCTCAACACCTTCTTCCGCAGATCCAGAATCTCCACCGGCTGCTCTGGATATCTAAGAGTAGGGCCCACCACGATCTCTGAGTGATCAAATATGTGACTGGGATCCGCCACGTACCATCCCAACTGTATCACGTGGAACACATCATGAACTCCCTCCAGCATAGGCGGCAAATCTAGCCTATACGCCACAGCGCCGACCCTCTCAAGGATGCTGAAGGGTCCGAGGAAACGTGGGCTAAGCTTACCGCCTCCACCGAAGCGAATAGTGCCCCGCGTCGGAGAAATCCTCAGGAACACCAGATCTCCAACCTAGCACAAATAAGGTCTCAGCACTTAATCTAAAACAAGCAATCACAAGCAAACACAAGAATAAAATCTAGATTCTAAGCTATACCTCAAACTCCAAAGGTCTTCGGTGGCTATCGGCCCAATGCCGCTGCCTATCCTGCGCCACCCAAAGTCTATCTCTAATGAGCTTGACCTTCTCTGCCGCATCAACCACCATCTCCGTGCCAAGCAAAGCTCTCTCGCCTACATCATCCCATGATAACGGAGTGCGACACCTTCGTCCATACAACGCCTCGAATGGTGACATCTCGATACTGACTTGGTAGCTGTTGTTGTAAGCAAACTCTACCAAGTGCAAGTGATCCTCCCAAGAGCCTCTGAAATCCAAAACACAAGTATGAAGCATGTCCTCAAGTGTCTGGATGGTCCTCTTTGACTGACCATCTGTCTGTGGGTGATATGCACTACTAAACTTGAGCTGGGTGCCCAAGCTAGCCTGCAGACTCCTCCAGAAATAGAAAGTAAAGCGACTGTCCCAGTCTGATACTTTGCTCACAGGAACTCCATGCAGTCTGACTATCTGGTGCACATACATCTCTGCTAGTATCTCTGTAGACATACCCACTTTGAATGGTAGAAAGTGGACCGATTTGGTCAACCTGTCTACGATGACCCAAATTGCTTCATTCCCGTCTGGAGAACGGGGAAGTCCAAAAATAAAATACATGGTCACATACTCCCATTTCTACTCCGGAATGGGTAACGGCTGGAGCAAACCTCCTGGCCTCTGCCTCTCCGCCTTCACCTGCTGGCACACTAAGCATCGGGATACGAAGCGTGCCACCTCCCACTTTATCCCGTACCACCATACATGCTCTCTCAGATCTCTATACATCTTGTTGGCACCTGGATGCATAGAGTACTGGGATTGATGTGCCTCCTAAAGAACCTCCTCGTGCAACGACCCACTCGGCACACACAACCTGGTACCGTGCCGCAATGAACCATCATCAGCAATGGTGAAGTCATCTGATAATCCAATCTGAACCTGCGCCCTGATGCTCCTCAAGGACTCATCCAGAAACAGTGTAGCCCTGATCCGGTCTACTAGCTCTGACTGAATCTGCAGTCCCCACATCTGCATCTCAACACCAGGCACTATTGTCACGATCCACACCCGGTATAGGGGCACGAGTACGTGGGTACGTCCAGCCTACGCCGCAGCATCGGCGGTAGAACGCTGTCTATGTCAATAATCTATCTAATCATTCTCACATGAATATCCAACTCCATAAAGATACACAGATATCCCCATATAATACAGAATATACTCAATCACATAAACTAAAGCACGATAAGATATCGAAGAATAAATAAATCAAAATACAACTCAAGTCTAAAATAGAAATAATCTAACTCAACAATAATATCCAAGTCTCAATAAAGTATGCCGGAGACAAATCCGGTACCAAAAACTGCTAAAAGAACTAACTAAATAACTAGTGATCCCGACTAGACCTCCCGGGAATCACTCCTGCTACAAAGTCCAAGTTTGCAGCTACTCTCCCTGTGGTCCATAATATGTCGGACACCAGTCCTCTAAGGCGCAGTCTAAAAAAATATTTCCAGTCAGGATGGAGCAAAGTACATCTCAAATAACAGTTCCAGCTAATTGATAAGGACTATAAAACAATAAATAGATGATGCTATATACTGAGAGAAGGCAATAAATAAATGCAATGGCAAAATAAAGAGATAGGCAATATAGGCAATATGGTACAGTCAGTGCATATATGAAATGAAAAGAAAGAGGTACAAAATCATATACGAGTGATGTGGTATATGAACTAAAATAGCGAACTGTAACTATTCTAAGTGTTTGAAATCATAGTTTCAAAATATGATCGGCTTGGGAACTTGTTCGATGGCTACATGGTCTGGCTAATCATACGTGAGGTGTATGATTAACACTGTTCAATGTCTACACTTGTACGATAGGTATTTTGATCACATCTCTCACTAGCAATTTCCCCGCCCCCAACTAGTACTATGGATCCAATCATGACACGTCACGATACACGATCAATTCCAATATATCATGTACAATGTCTAATGTCAATGTCGTGTACAATATCAATACGATAACCAATGTAACATCTCATGACTAAAGATCCAATCTATATACTAGTCCTTGTAGCACAGTGTCAAGAGTCAGATATAACATTTTTAAATACTAGAATTATAGAAATTATCAAATAACGGAAATTATCAGAGAATGTACTCGCCTGGGGTCGTGCTGCTGGTATGAATCAGAGTCCAAGTCACAGTCCAAATAGCCTATGTATTACAATTTTACCATGTCAAAAGATAATTTATTTTAATTTATTTAATTCTGAAATAATTACTCTAAAATCTTATTTTAATCTTATTATTCTAATTTTTTAGGTTAATTCCTAAATTGTGTCCAAAGAAACTTAATTTTATCAACTCGAGACTTATGGCACGCAAATCGAGGCGACCTGTTGATCGAAAAGTCAACCGACACAAACTCAACTTTCATGCATGATTTCCTATAGATTTTGGCATCAAAAATATGCTGGAATTTATGGCTCGTTCGAATTCAAATTCGTTTGGGAATTATGGCACATACAAATTTTGTATTGTACCCCGATAGTTAAATTCTAACCTAGAAGTTCTACAGAATTAACAGTATAAAAATATTTCGAATTAAATTTTGAGAAAATCATATGTCAATGATCTTGACATTAGCTTTCCATAAATTCAAACGGTTCATGATTCCGATTTCTGGTTCTCCCGGAATCACGAAAGCATTGAGACGCGTCTAATTTCGGACATGCTGTGTTCTACAAATTTTCCAGAATTTAATAATCATAATTTTATAAAAAAATTTATATAATCAGAAAGCTAACCTCAATATCGTTCTAATACAAAAAACTAGGCCTTGTTTGGAGTCCGGAGCTATGCACAATGGATTCTGGAAGATGAAGGAACCCTAGATGACAATTCTCCAAAACCTCTCTCTCTAAAATAATGGTATAATTAGGGTTATTATAATATATATATATAGAGATGTACCTGCGGCTGAATGGATATCTTTAGGCTGACATGTGTCAGAATCTTATTGGATGATTTTATTTATATTATCTATTTTTGATTTGTCTTTATCAAAACATTATTTAAGTCATTTTAAATCTAAATAACTCAAAATAAACATTAAAAATAATCATAAAAATCTGGAAAAATTACAGAAAATATATTTTGAACCTAAAAACCGTAGAAAAATATTTGGGATAATTTTATATTCATAGGTTTCCTACTATAATTAGGAGAAGCTCTAAAAATTTATTTTACCCATATAACTAAAAATAAATACTAAAATTATTCCAAAAATTCTAAAATAATTCCAGAAAATATATAATAATATTATAAATCCTAGAAAATAACGTGGGTCCATTCTATATTCCTGAGATTGCACAATAAATTCTACAAGTCCTAAAAAATTAGTTATTAGCCTAATTACTCCCAATAAATACTAAAAGTACTCAGAAAATTTCCAAAAAATTCTAGAAAATATATTTGATTATTTAGAATCTAAAATAAAAGTTTGGAATATTTTTAATTATGTTTAACTCTAAAATAAATTCTTGAAAGTCCTAGAAAATTAGGGTTACTAGTTTATAATTAACAAAAAATTATAAAAAAATCCCAATAGTCCCAAATTAACCTAATAACAACATTTAAGCACGAATTTCAGGATACGGAGGTTACAAGTCTACCCACCTTAAAAAAATTTTGTTCTCAAAATTTAAAATCCTCAATTATTTTATTTATTTATTTATTACCATCAAAATTAAATTCATCACACCAAATAATCATGAAGTAAATCCACATTGTTATTTTACAAAATTTCTCAAAATTCTATAAATATCATATCCCTAAAAATCTTCAAATATAAAATCAAATTCCATTATTATCGTATCTCCTCCAAAATTTTAAGTTAATAACGAAATACAAGAATTTAATATTCAATCCTCTAATTGAAATCCAATCAATGTATATTTATAAAATTTAAAAATTGTATCACAAAAATTGAATTCAAACACTAATCCATTAATGATCTTACTCCTCTAATTTAAATCCAAT
This sequence comes from Iris macrosiphon, assembly GCA_036927795.1. Classification (NCBI taxonomy): domain Eukaryota; kingdom Viridiplantae; phylum Streptophyta; class Magnoliopsida; order Asparagales; family Iridaceae; genus Iris; species Iris macrosiphon. The sequence goes on from JAYESA010000008.1 coordinate 83,940,826, forward strand.
CAATGCATATTATAAAATTGAATCTCATCCCAAAATTTGAAATCAAACACTAATCCATTAATGATCTTACTCCTCTAATTTAAATCCAATCAATGCATATTATAAAATTGAATCTCATCCCAAAATTTGAATTCAACACTAATCCATTTGTGTTCTTATTCCTCGATTTTTTTTTCACAATACTCAACGATGTAATACTTATGAAACCTCTAACACAATATTCAAAATATAAGTTCATAACTTGCAGTCCAATAAATATATTGATAATCTTCTTAAATTTCTTAAAATTTAATGATAAATTCAATCATTTCATAATCTTCATAAAAATTAATGATTTAACAAAATCGTCAATTCTACCATATTAAATTCTCAACTTTTTATTTATATTAATGTGTGTCCTCGAAATTTAAGGCACCTTGTCTCTCTTTGTCAAGTCATAACCTCTTCGTTAATTTTTACTATAGTTAAATCCTCAACAATCAAAGTCTAAGAGAATTCTACCTACAATCATACAACATGCAATATAAGGAAAACATGTATGGTTATAGTTACTTTTGTCAGGGTATTGCAGTCTCTGTTTGGGTGTACTATTAACTATATTCTAATAAGAAAATCATGAATACAAACTACGGCACTAAGGAATCAATCAAGGCAATAGATACTATATCATCAAGGAAGGACAATAAAAATTCTAAATGAAGCAATATTCATGAGGAATAAGGATAACAAGATAAATAGATTGGAATGTTCCTAGTTTTGATTGAGTATTCGCTCTCATCCTAATATGCTATGTCCTATATCCTATCGCAGGCACGCAGTAGTACAACTAAGACGTCACACTACCACGACATCGCTCTAATTACGAAGTCTGACCTGCATGGGCCACCACTAAAAACATGTCACGACCCACACCGGTATAGGGGAACGAGTACGTGGGTACGTCCAGCCTACGCCGCAGCATCGGCGGTAGAACGCTGTCTATGTCAATAATCTATCTAATCATTCTCACATGAATATCCAACTCCATAAGGATACACAGATATCACCATATAATACAGAATATACTCAATCACATAAACTAAAGCACGATAAGATATCAAAGAATAAATAAATCAAAATACAACTCAAGTCTAAAATAGAAATAATCTAACTCAACAATAATATCCAAGTCTCAATAAATATGCCGAAGACAAATCCGGTACCAAAAACTGCTAAAAGAACTAACTAAATAACTAGTGATCCCGACTAGACCTCCCGGGAATCACTCCTGCTACAAAGTCCAAGTTTGTAGCTACTCTTCCTGTGGTCCATAATATGTCGGACACCAGTCCTCTAAGGCGCAGTCTGAAAAAATATTTCCTGTCTGGATGGAGCAAAGTACATCTCAAATAACAGTTCCAGTTAATTGATAAGGACTATAAAACAATAAATAGATGATGCTATATTCTGAGAGAAGGCAATAAATAAATGCAATAGCAAAATAAAGAGATAGGCAATATAGGTAATATGGTACAGTCAGTGCATATATGAAATAAAAGAAAAGAGGTACAAAATCATATACGAGTGATGTGGTATATGAACTAAAATAGAGAACTGTAACTATTCTAAGTGTTTGAAATCGTAGTTTCGAAATATGATCGGCTTGGGAACTTGTTCGATGGCTATATGGTCTGGCTAATTATATGTGAGGTGTATGATTAACACTGTTCAATGTCTACACTTGTACGATAGGTATTTTGATCACATCTCTCACTAGCAATTTCCCCGCCTCCAACTAGTACTATGGATCCAATCATGACATGTCACGATACACGATCAATGTCCAATATATCATGTATAATGTCTAATATCAATGTCTAATGTCAATGTCGTGTACAATATCAATACGATAACCAATGTAACATCTCATGACTAAAGATCCAATCTATATACTAGTCCGTGTAGCACAGTGTCAAGAGTCAGATATAACATTTTTAAATACTAGAGTTATAGAAATTATCAAATGACGAAAATTATCAGAGAATGTACTCGCCTGGGGTCCTACTGCTGGTATGAATCAGAGTCCAAGTCACAGTCCAAATAGCCTATGTATTACAATTTTACTATGTCAAAAGATAATTTATTTTAATTTATTTAATTCTATAATAATTACTCTAAAATCCTATTTTAATCTTATTATTCTGATTTTTAGGTTAATTCCTAAATTGTGTCCAAAGAAACTTAATTTTATCAACTCGAGACTCATGGCACGCAAATCGAGGCGACCTGTTGATCGAAAAGTCAACCGACACAAACTCAACTTTCATGCATGATTTCCTATAGATTTTGGCATTAAAAATATTCTAGAATTTACGGCTCGTTCGAATTCAAATTTGTTTGGGAATTATGGCACATACAAATTTCGTATTGTGCCCCGATAGTTAAATTTTAACCTAGAAGTTCTTCAGAATTAACAGTATAAAACTATTTCGAACTAAATTCTGGAAAAAACATATGTCAATGATCTCGATATTAGCTTTCCGACACTTCAAACGGTTCATGATTCTGATTCCTGGTTCTCCCGAAATCGCGAAAGCATTGAGACGCGTCTATTTTAGGATATGCTGTGTTCTACGAATTTTCCAGAATTTAATAATCATAACTTTATAAAAAAATTTATATAATCAGAAAGCTAACCTCAATATCGTTCTAACACAAAAAACTAAACCTCGTTTGGAGTCCGGAGCTATGCGCAATGTCTTCTGGAAGATGAAGGAACCCTAGATGGCAATTCTCCAAAACCTCTCTCTAAAATAATAGGATAATTAGGGTTATTATAATATATATATATAGAGAGAGAGAGATCTACCTGCGGCTGAATGGATATCTATAGGCTGATATGTGTCAGAATCTTATTGGATGATTTTATTTATATTATCTATTTTTGATTTGCCTTTATCAAAACATTATTTAAGTCCTTTAAATCTAAATAACTCAAAATAAATATTAAAAATAATCATAAAAATCTGGAAAAAATACAGAAAATATATTTTGAACCTAAAAACCATAGAAAAATATTTGGGATAATTTTATATTCATAGGTTTCCTACTATAATTAGGAGAAGCTCTAAAAATTAGTTTTACCCATATAACTAAAAATAAATAATAAAATTATTCCAAAATTTCTGAAATAATTCCAGAAAATATATAATAATATTATAAACCCTAGAAAATAATGTGAGTCCATTCTATATTCCTGAGATTGCACAATAAATTCTACAAGTCCTAAAAAATTAGTTATTAGCCTAATTACTCCCAATAAATACTAAAAGTACTCAAAAAATTCTCAAAAAATTCTAGCAAATATATTTGATTATTTGGAATCTAAAATAAAAGTTTGGAATATTTTTAATTATGTTTAACTCTAAAATAAATTCTTGAAAGTCCTAGAAAATTAGGGTTAATAGTTTTTAATTAACAAATAATTATGAAAAAATTTCAATAGTCCCAAATTAACCTAATAACAACATTAAGCACGAATTTCAGGATACGGAGGTTACAACTATCACCTCAATGCCCAAGCTTTCTAGATCTGCCAGAAGATAACGATCTGTAGTCAGGCACATAGCTACCGGATACCTGCTCAACGCATCCGCAACTACGTTTGCCTTCCTCGGATGGTACTACAACAATATGTCGAAGTCTTTCATCAACTCCAACCATCTCCTCTGCCTCATGTTCAGCTCTTTTTGGGTAAATAAATACTTCAAGCTCTTGTGGTCTATAAAGATCTCCACACGCTCTCCATATAAATAGTGTTTCCACAACTTCAGAGCAAAGATGACCGCTGCCAACTCCAAATCGTGGGTAGGGTAGTTCTTCTCATGAGGACGTAATTGCCTGGAAGCATAGGCAATCACCCTCCCATTCTGCTATAACACACAACCCAGTTCCTTCCCCGATGCATCACTATAGATAGTGAAACCTCCAGATACTGATGGCAACGTCAACACTGGAGCTATTGTCAACCTCCTCTTCAGCTCATCAAAGGCGATCTGGCACTCCTATGACCAAACAAACTCCATGCCCTTCCGGGTCAGCCAAGACAACGGCTCTGCAATCCGAGAAAAATTCTGAACAAATCTTCTGTAGTAACCTGCCAGTCCCAGGAAACTCCTGACCTCTGCTACTAAACTCGGAGCACTCAATGCCTCAACTGCCATGATCTTTCTCGGATCCACCGAGATCCCCTCTCCAGTCACCACATGACCAAGGAATTCAACCTTGTCAAGGAAGAACTCGCACTTCCAAAGCTTTCCAAAAAGCTTATCCTTCCTGAGAGTCTCCAGCACTATCCTCAGATGCTCCTCATGCTCCTCTGGGATCTTCGAATACACCAAGATGTCATCTATAAACACCACCACAAACCTGTCCAGATGTTGATGGAATACCTTGTTCATCAGATTCATGAACACTGGCGGGGCATTAGTCAACCCAAACGGCATCACCATGAACTCATACTGTCTATACCTGGTCCGAAAAGCTGTCTTCGAAATATTCTCCAGCCTGACCTTCACTTGGTGATAGCCTGTCCTCAGATCAATCCTGGAAAACACCCTCGCTCCGCTCAACTGGTCAAAGAGATCATCAATACGCGGCAGCGGATACTTGTTCTTGATTGTGAGGTTGTTCAGAGCCCTGTAGTCGATACACATCCGTATCGACCCATCCTTCTTCGGCACAAAAAGTACCAGAGCACCCCACGGAGAAGAACTAGATCTGATAAATCCCTTTTCCTGAATCTCATCCACCTGCTTCTTCAACTCTATCAGCTCACTGTTGCTGACTCTATAGACGTGTTGGGATATCAGCCCCGCGCCTGGCACCAAGTCTATAGAGAATTCTACATCTCTGTCCGGAGGTAACCCTGGCAACTCCTCCGGAAAGACATCCATGTACTCCACTATCAGTGGATGTAGCAACCTCGGCTCTACCACCAGGGCTCCACAGAAGACTCCCTCGCTCTGCTCCGCTGCTCCTTTGGCAAACTGAAACTCTGGCTCACCCGACGGACTAAACAACACCCTGCCTCCACGATAATCTATACTAGCACGGTGCATACTCAACCAATCCATCCCGAGTACAATATCGTAGCTTGAAAGTGGCATTACGAGTAGGCACACACTCAACTCCCGGCCTCCCAAGGTAACTCTCCGGTCTCTGCAGACATCACTGACTAGGATGATGCCACCCCCGGTCATGATCTTGCAGAGTCTAGCTAAAGGTTCAGCAACAAGATGGTGCCTAACAGCAAAAGATACAGACATAAATCTATGGGAATCCCCGAAATCAAATAAAGCAAGTGCTGGAATGGAATCAAGAAGAACAGAACCTGAGATCACATCACCAACGGTGCAAGATACGATATCATTAATGAAGGACAATAATATTGCAAAAGAAATTTTTTTCAGGAAAACTAAAGATAACAAAAATCAGGAAGGGTCCTAGTTGTGATTAAGCACACTCTCTCTCAGCCTATATCCTATATCCTATCGCAGGCAGACCTAGAAACTAGACCTGCCTTCCTAGACCTGCATACTAGACCATGCATGGGCCGCCACCAAAAATGTGTCACGACCCGCACCCGAAAAATTGGACATGAGTCGTAGGTATGTCCAGCCTACGTCGTAGAATTGGCGGAAGAACGCTGTAAAGGTTCGTTCTAGGTCACAATATCTATATCTCACAATGATCAGTCAATATAACCTCTCCAAAAGGAGGGCAACCACGCAGTATATATATGCCTCAATCACAATAACTAAGGGAAGAGTAAAAGCACGATAAGATATCACAAAGAAACAAAGAAACGAAGAGCAAGTACAATATCCAAAATTTACAGTCCAAGTCTAAGTCTACAACATCACAGTAGCAACAAAATAATAATACAGTCATCCAAAAAATCAACTGGGAACAACCCAAAAAAACCCACCTAGCTAACTAGGGCGCTAACGACGTCTCCTCGACGGGCTCCTCCTCAGTCTTCGGGTCACAACACTCCTCGACGCCTGGCCCTTAGAATGTCGGGCAAAAATCCTCAGGATCCTCTGGAAAAATATGCCCAGTCAGGACTGGAGAGAAGTACATAACTCTGAAAGCAACTCCAAATATATGGTAAGGTATATATGACTAGCAATAGAAAAGTATACAAGATGCACATGAAATAAATATATGATGGAGCAGATAAAGTAGCTGCAATATAAAACTGGAGAATAATACAAGTAGTAGAGAAGTAACTGCACGTGAGAAAACAGGAATACTAGCTAAGTGTCTTGAGCACAAGTTCGTTATGTGATCGGCTTAGGTTGTACATGAATAAACTACGATAACTCCGTTATGCGTGAGTTGCATAACTGATATACACATGAATACTGTTTGGCTTTGATCACATAACCAACTCCTACTCCCCTCCCCCACTAATACTCTTGGATCCAACCACGGCATGCTACGTACATGATAAATAGCTCACGCACATGAAGGCGAGAGCACAAGAAGCACATGATAGCATATGAGAATCAATACCCGAAGCACATGATGAAATACACGTGATAGAGTACTCGCTGAACACGGTAAGGGGGATAGCATCTCATGACGGGATCCACTAGTACCATCCCGTGTAACAATGTGTCAGAATCAAGTATTACAGTTCTAGAACAGGTGATATAAACGCTATCATGAAATGGAAACTATCAGAGGTAGGTACTCGCCTGACGTCCTGAGCAACTGATGAGGATCGAGATCCGAACTAGCATCACAAGAACCTATTACGAAAAGCAAGGTTAAATGAGGTTCTAATGA
>JAYESA010000008.1:83950159-84077659 GCA_036927795.1 Iris macrosiphon
GAAGAAGAAGAAGAAGAAGAAGTGAAGAATAGGGGGGAGGGGGTTGCTGTGTTCAATCTGGAAGTGAGGTTAGGGGCCAGCCACACGCATGAGAAAGGGTTTACATAATGTCCAAATAACCAAAATGCCCTCCCATTAGTCATGCAACTCAGATTTTGGGTTTGGGGTTCCAAAAGCACTCAAACTAACTCCTAATCTCTCCAACTAACTAAAATAAAATATAACAAATACTTTAAACCCAAAAATAAGACTCACAAGGGTGTTGGTTGGGTCGGACATGGGTCCACTAGGGTCTGACATGGGTCCAAGCTAGCCAAAACCCTAAAACAATCAAATAAAAATAATACAACCATCAATTAAATATAAATATAATTAATTATAAACAATACACAATTTACCAAAATAAAATAAAAAATAACCCTATTTTCTAGAATTGGGTAGTGACAGATATGATACTTGATCTCTTAATCTGTCCTTTCCTTGAGTGTCTTACATCATGTGCCATATTGATTATTTCTTTTGCTTTATCTCAGGATGCCGCCTAAGACTAGATTGCAGCAGGGGAGAGCAGCTTCTGAGAGGTCTGCGACATCCCGAGGGCCTGCTCCAGTTACTTCTTCGGTGATTGGAGTGTCAGCTGCTTTTGGATGTCCACCACCTACTCAGAGGACTGTACCAGCTGTATCTGAGGGGCTTCCACCTCCACCTCCCGTGCCAGCAGAGGCGACATAGATATTTACACTGTTTTATGAGATGCTCGAGGCACAGAGGGCTCAGTCTGAGGCACATCAGAGGTAGACCGATATTTTATGGCAGGGCATCGAGAGTGCTCATCAGCTTGCTCGTGCCGTAGTCGAGAGAGGAGTTCCGGTCTAGCAGCAGGATGTTCCTCAGGTTGCTCAGCTTCAGTCAGGCAACATTCAGGACTTTAAGAAGCTAGAGCCTAGGGTCTTCAAGGGGACGGAGGGTATCTTCTATGCTCATGATTGGCTCGAGGGCATTGAGCGTCTTATAAGGGTGTCCCGTCTTTCTGAGGATCTGAAGGTTGAGGTGGTAGGACTTAAACTATTCGACGTTGCTCGCACTTGGTTCAGGAATGAGCTGATTCTTGTTAACGCGGGACAGTCTTGGGAGGTATTTAAGGACCTCTTCAAGAAGAAGTTTTTTTCTCGGGTAGACAAGCTAGACTTGGGGAGGCAGTTTGAGAGCCTCATTCAGGGGAGCATGTCTGTGGAGGAGTACGCTGCAGAGTTTGGCATGTTAAGCCAATTTACAGAGTATTTGGTGAGAGAGCCGGAGGTTCAGGCTATTCTTTTCCATGAGGGTCTGAACTGGGAAGTGAAGATCCTTATTCCGTTTTTTTATGAGACATACTCGGAGATACTTGCGGAGGCACGCAAGGTTGAGCGGGAGTTAGGTTTGAAGCCCAAGAGAGACCGTGATTCTTTCCTGGGGGCAAACAACAGTGCAGTATGTCACTACCCCATTTCCAGAGCAGGGTGTTTTTTATTTTAATTTGGTTAATTGTATATTTATCATAAATATTTCTTCTTCTCCACTCCTTCTTCTTCATTTCTTCTTCCCACTTCCTATTCCAAGTAAGTTTTTCCATTTTTCTTCTCTTCCTTCACTTGCTTTCCTCTCTAATGTAAACCCTAACCCTTTTCTTTTCCCTAACCTAGGTGGGTAGAGCTTAGATTTGGTGTTGGAGCTTGGGTTGGAAGCTTGGAAGCTTGGTGTGGTAGATTTGGAGCTTTTTGGAGACTTTGGCTTGGGATTCCAACTCCCAAGAGGTAAACCCTAATTTTTTCCCTTGTGATTACTCTAATATAGTATAATTAGTTGTTTAGAACCTTCCTAGACCTTGGGGCTACCCGTGGGAGAAAGTTGGAGCTTGTTTGGATGTGTTTGGACACTTTGACATTAGATTTTGTGTCAATTTTGGGTGAAATCCGAGATTGGCCCAATTTTGGGTGATGCCCTAGGTTAGACGGACCTAGGTAGACATGCTCCGGTGTCTTGAGGGTTAGTATGTGTCTCCGTTCGGACACGTGAAGTCGTGTCGCGGAGAAATGGGCATTTCGGGCGATTTGGAAGTTTTCGTCGTCGTAGGTTCTATGTGCGTGCGCATTTTTGCCACGGACCTAGAATCGATGAGTTAGCATTTTTCTAGGATCTAGACATCGATTAGAACTCGTGGGTAAATTTTGGGCCGATTCCGAGTAGGTTTGGTGTGCGTTTCACGAGATTTTGTGAACCGCTCTCCACGTGTTCGTCGAAATGATCGAATGGCCATTTCGACTTGGTTTCTAGGTTTTGGGCTTGTACGCGCTTTGGTTTCGCTTCGGGGAGTGTGTATTAGAGTATTCGAGTATATATTTATATGTATATATGTGTTTTTGTGTGTAGGGGTGAGGGTGATTGAGTGTGTGTGTTGGTGTTTGTGTATGTTGGTGTGTATAGTTATATATATTTATACGTGCTAGTATATATTATATGGGGTATAGACGGGGGCGTATAGCTTAGGTAGAGGTATCGGATACCGAGGGTATTCCGGTATCTCAAGGAGGCGAGTTTGAGGGTTTATTAGCTTAATGACCTAGTTTTGACCAAGAATTTTAGAGACACCCTAGTTTGACCTAGAGTTGACCGTAAATGACCCGGTTGACCGCCAAAGTCAACTTTCGACATAGATTTGACCCAGAGTTGACTTTTTGGACCTAGAGTTGACTTTTAACCCAGATTTTACCGGTTTGACCCGTTTGACATAGAATAACCCTAGAAGCTTATTTTTAGCTATTTTATATCTGTTTGACTCTTTAGAATCCTGTTTAACCTTGCTTTTCGCAATAGGTCCTTGCGATACCAGTTCGGATTGCCAGTTGCTCAGGACGTCAGGCGAGTACATTCTCTGATAGTTTTTATTAACTGATGATTATTATGATTCAGCTTCTAGTATAGTATTCTCTGATTTTTCTGGCATGACACGGACTAGTATTTCTGGATTCATTTACTTGCGACACGTATATTTTATATTTCTGGCCTCTATTCTGGAATCACCTACTGGCATTACCTACTGGCATCACTGCAGGCATCACTCATGTTTCTGGCTGGACTCATACTTGATTTATGTGTCGAGTCTTGGATTCACTTGTACTAGTCGGGGCGGAAAAATACTCGAGTAGACATGTAAACATTCCCAACTGGAATCACTGGAATTACCCCCTCTGGTCTAATCTGGAATGATAGCAGCCGCACACCCAGTGTATGGTAATCCGTACTTACCCCTAGCTGTTTACATATCGAAATATGTATTTCAAAGACACGAGTTCATTCTTTCTAGTCTGGACTCTCTTGCATTTCTTGCTGGTCTCACTTATGTTTCTGGACTTGACTCATTACATGTATTCTTGCTGGACTCACTATGTTCTTGTGCACATACTTACTCTTAGTTTAGATTTTTTATATCTTACAGTCATTACTATCTTGCTTCTGATATTCATGCATCTTTACCTTTATGTACCAGTGATATGTATATATTTCTTGTTTCATACTTTATTTCATTCTTTTTGCTACTTGCTACAACTGTTTTATAGTTTTTATCATTTAACTGGAACTGCTGTTAGAGGTGTGCTTGCTCCAGTCCTGACTGGACATATTTTTTTTAGAGGATTCGAAAGATTGGTGTCCGACGTTTTATGGACCTCAGCATGTCGATGGTGCAAACAGGGACCCCTTAGTTTAGGAGTGATTTTCGGGTGGGCAGCCGGGATCACTAGGACCTGTTGTTGTATTTATTAGCTTTTGGTACCGGATTTGTCCCCGGTTTTGGATTGAAACCTTGTATTGTATATTATTCAGGATGTTGTATTATTATTATTGTTGTTGTTGTTTTAGCAGCAGTTGTTTAGACTTTGTAGTTTTTAGTCTTCTGTGTTATCTTATCGTGCTTAGATTCATGATTGAGTATTGTGTTATTATGATATTGCTCCTCCGTTTGGAGTTAAAATCCTGACAGGTACCTATATATTGATTGCGTGAGATTGTTAGCTAGATAGTAGACCTAGACAGCGTTCTACCGCCGATGCTGCGGCGTAGGCTAGACGTACCCACGACTCATGCCCGATTTTTTGGGTGCGGGTTGTGACACATTTTTGGTGGCGGTCCCATGCAAGTCTCGATTCACAATTAGTGCGATGTCGTGGTAGTACAACGATTTAGTTGTACTGCTGCGAGCCTGCTATAGGATATAGGATCTAGGATGAGAGTGTACTCATTCACGACTAGGAACAATTCTAATCTAATTATTCTGAAATTGCTTTCTTTTGAAATATCGATGTCCTTCTTTGATGATATCGTATCTTGTGCCGTATTGACTTCTTTTGATCTGTGTTCAGGATACCTCCGAAGACACGATCCCATCGTACCGTTCCAGCAGTTGCCACCGAGAGGTCTGCTACCTCTCGTCCAGCTCGTATTCAGGCAGCTGCTACCGCTCCACTCACCACTCCTGCGGTTGAGGGAGCATCTGCTTCTCTCGGGGATCCTTCTCCACTTGTCGATCCGAGGACTACCCCAGTCATTCCGGTGGTTCCTCCACCACCTCCTGCACCAGTAGATGCCGCACAGTTGTTTGCATTCTTCAGGGAGATGATGGATTCGCAATATCGTCAGGTGGATGTGATGAGGCTGGGCATTGAGAACGCCCACCAGGTGGCCATGGCGGCAGTGGATAGAGTGGCACAGATTCAGCCACAGACAGATCAGACTCAGCATCCGAGGTCGAGCAGTATCATTGACTTCCAGAGGATGCGGTCCAAGGAGTTCCGGGGTACAGAAGGGATCTTGTACGCGAATAACTGGATAGAGCAGATTGAGGGCATCTTCAGGCTGGCACAGATTCCAGACAGCATGCAGATAGAGGCAACGGACAGTCAGATGTTTGACCTCGCTTTGATGTGGTATCGTACTAATACGAGGATTGCGACACCAGGGCTTACTTGGGAGGCTTTCAAGAGGCTTTTTAAGGGGAATTTTTTCCCAGATATGGCATTCAGTGCTTTGGAGAGCCAGTTTGAGGCACTCGTCCAAGGGAGCATGATGGTGGATGAGTACGCAGCGGAGTTCTGCCGTCTGGGAAAAATTTGTAGAGGGCTTGAGTGAGGCAGCAAAGGCGAGGAAGTTTCGCAAGGGCTTGGTCATGGCGGTCAAGTCTTTGACTAGGAGCGACCGCGAGGCGACTTTCGAGCAGATAGTAGGAGACGCTCAGAGAGCAGAGGATGACTTGGAGCTCAAGTCGAAGAGAGGAAGGGATGATTCAGTTAGTGCGCGTGGTAGTGCGGGACCGGCTAAGCGTCTCTATGTGTAGAAGATAACGCAGCAGGGTCAGGATCAGAGGGTGCCCACTTGTGCCTACTACAGGAAGGCAGGACACACTTGGGATGTTTGTAGGAGGAGGCTGAAGGTGTGCTTGTTCTGTGGATCTGCTGCTCACCAGATGCGAGGTTGCCCCAATGCACCTCCATTTGATAGAGCACAGGATTGGAGAGTTGGAGCTAGGCCATCTGTGGCACAGCATCATATCCCGCACCAGCAGAGGGAGATACCCCAGCAGGGCTGGGCTTATGCGTTGACAGTCGAGGAGGCCGATGCTACGGGTGTCGGGTTAGCAGGTCTGTCTCTTTGTTCTTCTTCCTATCCTTTCCATTCCTTGTGGTGTGCTTCATTAGTACCTGTTAGACTTTTCTTTTGTGCTGTGTTAGATAGTGTAGTAACCCTGATTAAGATTGTGCTAACACGACCAGTAGGACCATGATCTTGCATGTTGTTTAGGTAGAATTTTTTCACTGTGATTGTTAGGGGTTTGACCTAGAGGGAGTGTGATCTACTTTAAATTTCGAGGACAAAATTTTCTAAAAAGGATAGGCTTGTCACTACCCCATTTCCAGAGCAGGGTGTTTATTTTTAATTTTAATTTGGTTAATTATATATTTATCATAAATATTTGTATTAATATTTAATTGTTGGTTGTGTTATTTTTTATTAGTTATTTTAGGGTTTTGGCTAGCCTGGACCCATGTCAGACCCTAAAGGACCCATGTCAAACCTAACCAACACCCTTGTGAGACTTATTTTTGGGGTTTAGAATTATTATTATTTTTAATAAGTTAGTTGGAGCGATTATGAGTTAATTTGAGTGCATTTGGAACCCCAAACCCAAATCCCAATTAGAATGACTTAAGAGAGGGGCATTTTAGTCATTTTGTCAAACCCTAACCTATTTCTTACCCCTTAGCCCGATCAAACCAGCAGACCCCCCCCCCATTCTTCTTCACTTCTTCACTTGTTCTTCTTCTTCTTCTTCTCTACTCCTTCTTCTTACCACTTCCTATTCCAAGTAAGTTTTTTCCATTTTTCTTCTCTTTTTTTACTTGCTTTCCTCTATAATGTAAACCCTAACCTTTTTTTTCCCAAACCTAGGTGAGTAGAGCTTAGATTTGGTGTTGGAGCTTGGGTTGGAAGCTTGGAAGCTTGGTGTGGTGGATTTGGAGCTTTTTGGAGACTTTGGCTTGGGATTCCAACTCTCAAGAGGTAAACCCTGATTTTTCCCCTTGTGATTACTCTAATATAGTGTAATTAGTAGTTTAGAACCTTCCTAGACCTTAGGGCTACCCGTGGGAGAAAGTTGGAGCTTGTTTGGATGTGTTTGGAGACTTTGACATTAGGTTTTGTGTCAATTTTGGGTGAAATCCGAGATTGGCCCAATTTTGGATGATGCCCTAGGTTAGACGGACCTAGGTAGACATGCTCGGGTATCTTGAAGATTAGTACGTGTCTCCGTTCGGATACGTGAAGTCGTGTCGGGGAGAAATGGGTATTTTGGGCGATTTGGGAGTTTTCGTCGTCGTAGGTTCTATGTGCGTGCGCGTTTTTGCCACGGACCTAGAATCGATGAGTTATTATTTTTTCTAGGATCTAGATATCGATTAGTCCTCGTGGGTAAATTTTGGGCCGATTCCGAGTAGGTTTGGTGTGCGTTTCACGAGATTTTACGAACCGTACTCCACGTGTTCGTCGAAATGACCGAATGGCCATTTCGACTTGGTTTCTAGGTTTTGGGCTTGTGCGCGCGTTGGTTTAGCTTCGGGGAGTGTGTATTAGAGTTTTCGAGTATATATTTATATGAATATATATATTTTTGTGTGTAGGGGTGAGTGTGGTTGAGTGTGTGTGTTGGTGTTTGTGTATGTAGGTGTGTATAGTTATATATATTTATACGTGCTAGTATATATTATATGGGGTATAGACGGGACGTATAACTTAGGTCGAGGTATCGGATACCGAGGGTATCCCGATATCTCAAGGAGGCGAGTTTGAGAGTTTATTAGCTTAATGACCTAGTTTTGACCTAGAATTTTAGGGGCACCCTAGTTTGACCTAGAGTTGACCATAGTTGACCCGGTTGACCGCCAAAGTCAACTTTCGACCTATATTTGACCCAAGTTTGACTTTTTGGACCCAGAGTTGATTTTTTTATCCAGATTTTACCGGTTTGACCCGTTTGACCTAGAACAATCCTATAAGCTTATTTTTAGCTATTTTATATCTGTTTGACTCTTTAGAACCCTGTTTAACCTTGCTTTTCGCAATAGGTCCTTCCGACACCAGTTTGGTTTGCCAGTTGCTCAGGACGTCAAGCGAGTACATTCTCTGATAGTTTTCATTATTTGATGATTATTATGATTCAGCTTCTAGTATAATATTCTCTGATTTTTCTTACACGACACGAACTAGTATTTCTGGATTCATTTACTTGCGACACGTATATTTCATGTTTCTGGCCTCTATTCTGGAATTACCTACTGGCATCACCTACTGGCATCACTACAGGCATCACTCATGTTTCTGGCTGGACTCATACTTGATTTATGTGTCGGGTATTGGATTTACTTGTACTAGTCGGGACAGGGAAATACTCGAGTAGACATGTAAACATTCCCAACTGGAATCCCTGGAATTACCCCCTCTGGTCTAATCTGGAATGATAGCAGTCGTACACCTAGTGTGCGGTGAGCCGTACTTACCCCTAGCTGTTTATATGTCAAAACAGGTATTTCAAAGACACGAGTTCATTCTTTCTAGTCTGGACTCTCTTGCTTCTTGTTGGTCTCACTTATGTTTTTGGACTTGACCCATTACATGTATTCTTGCTGGACACACTATGTTCTTGTGCACATACTTACTCTTAGTTTAGATTTCTTGTATCTTACAGTCATTACTATCTTGCTTTTGATATTCATGCATCTTTAACTTTATGTACCAGTGATATACATATATTTCTTGTTTCATACTTTATTTTATTCTCCTTGTTACTTGCTACAATTATTTTATAGTTTTTATCATTTAACTGGAAATGCTGTTAGAGGTGTACTTGCTCCAGTCCTGACTGGACATATTTTTTTCAGAGGATCCGGAAGATTGGTGTCCGACGTTTTATGGACCTCAGCCTGTCGATGGTGCAGACAGGGACCCCTAGTTTAGGAGTGATTTCCGGGTTGGTAGCCGGGATCACTAGGACCTATTGTTGTATTTATTAGCTTTTGGTACCGAATTTATCCCCGATTTTGGATTGAGACCTTGTATTGTATATTACTCAGGATGTTGTATTATTATTATTGTTGTTGTTGTTGTTTTAGCAGCAGTTGTTTAGACTTTGTAGTTGTTAGTCTTCTGTGTTATCTTATCGTGCTTAGATTTGTGATTGAGTATTGTGTTATCATTATGATATTGCTCCTCCGTTTGGAGTTGAGATCTTGACAGGTACCTATATATTGATTGCGTGAGATTGTTAGCTAGATAGTAGACCTTGACAGCATTCTACCGCCGATGCTGCGGCGTAGGCTGGACGTACCCACGACTCATGCCCGATTTTTTGGGTGCTGGTCGTGACACATTTTTTGTGGCGGTCCCATGCAGGTCTCGATTCGCAATTAGTGCGATGTTGTGGTAGTACAATGATTTAGTTGTACTGCTACGAGCCTGCTATAAGATATAGGATCTAGGATGAGAGTGTACTCAATCACGACTAGGAATAATTCCAATCTAATTATTCTGAAATTACTTTCTTTTGAAATAACGCTGTCCTTCTTTGATGATATCGTATCTTGCGCCGTATTGACTTCTTTTGATATGTATTCAGGATGCCTCCGAAGATACGATCCCATCGTACCGTTCCAGCAGTTGCCACCGAGAGGTCTGCTACCTCTCGTCCAGCTCGTATTTCGGCAGCTGCTATCGCTCCACTTACCACTCATGCGGTTGAGGGAGCATCTGTTTCTGTCACGCCCCAGTCCCAAAATGACGAGGGACCGGACGCGTGATAATGGCCAGCAGTACGCACCGATGGACAAACCCAATTTAATGGATCCATCAGGGCATACTTAAGCTGTAATATAACAATAAGCAGGTCCAATGATACATGTCACAGTCTATCTAATCTCATCCACAACAGAATATCACAGATCAAAGCCAGAGTAAATATAAATAAAAATAAACTATAAGAGTCTCAATAAATTTGTCTCGGAGAACAATCCGAGTACAAGTCTGGTACATAAATGAAATAGACTGGAAATGAAATAACTATAAACTGAATAAATGAGTATCTCAAGCCAATACTCAAGAGAAGTCCTCTGGTACGGTCTCGTCCTCAGATCCTGGTTCTGCTCCAATGTAGGCACCTGCTCCTGCTAATGCCAATGCTCCGGTCCCGTATACCTCGGGATAGATCTCGTCAGCTATACCTGGGGACATAGTCCGGATCCAGGTCCTCAGGGGACAGCAAGGTACAGAAAATACAAGCCAAAATAAATGCAGTGCAGCAATAAATGAACAATAGGGTGAATAAATAACCATCTAGTGATATGCAAATGAGAACATTATTCCATACTCGGGCTGAGACTACTACAGGATCAGTGTCGGAGAACCCAATAGCAGTATTTTCTCGAAGGGCCAGAACTGGTGCCATAGCTCTGTGTCAGAGACTAAGACACATCCAGATGTCAATATATAATATGATCAGCCTTTCATATGGTCATACTCTTCCCACCCAATGTAATCACACGTCTCATGTCCATGATGCACCATGTCCATGTCACGCACAATCATCTCTAATGCAACAAGTCATCTAATATCTAGGAATACAATGTCCATGTCCTGTATCCTATACAGAATCACCACGAATATCTCGGGAAGATCCTGTCTCATGAGTAGTGTCAAGTGTCCTGAGTCCAACGTACTTGGTAAGACAAGTACGATAATATATAGTGTCACGAATATCCATCTCTAGATGACCGTACCCAACACTGCGTACAGTGTCGGCACCCGACTGATAATCGGACGCTAAGTACGTCACACGGCCCTAGGTTGAGCATGCACAACAATATAATGAAGCAAGGAAAATATGTAACAATACTGCAAAGTTTGGCAAGGTACACTTGCCTGGGGTCCTAGCTCCAACTGTAGCTCTGGTCTCAGTGTGATCTGCAGGTACTACTCCGGTTGCTGAAATAAACATCACCATTAGATTCAGAAAATATCAAATAGCTAAAAACGCCTGTCCTTGGGTCCAATTTGGAGACAAGGGCAGAAACGACAGTTTCGGGTCAAAACGGGGTCCACATGCGGGCCCGCTTTGCACCGAAAAGCGCGTCAGGGTCAAAGGTCTCCAATTCTGTCAAACTTAGTGTCAACAGGTCAGGAACGATGATACGAACCCAACGGAACTTCCAGAATTGGATTCCGATGAGCCGATCATAAAATCGCCCGTCAAGTGGAGCCTGTGGGGCCCACGATACGCGATTTTGTCAACGTTCTCAGAATCGAACCAAACTTGGCTCACAGGACCAGCGTATTGCTACGAGTCCGATGGCGCAAGTTTCGTCTCGATCCGACGTGTGTACACAAAGTTACAGCGTGTTCCAGAATCGACGGATACGGGGCGGTGTCGGCGGATACGCGTTGATTCCGGTGTGCACGCACATCCAAATCAACTTCTGCGAAATCCTACACGTCCGTATCAACGTCGCGCACGTTTTGGTAAAGACCGCGTGCGACCAAGTCGTCCCGTTTGGCGGGGCGTACTCGGTTCCGGGGTGAAACGGGGCGTTGGTTTACCTGTTTTTGGATCGCGGTGTGCGATCACCACAGGACGCGATGCCCCGAGCGGTTTGTCCGGGCACCGAGAGGGTCATACAGGCTTCGCGTAGAAATTTACAGAATTGAAATCCGAGCTACGAGCAAAAAGTTATGAATACCTGAAGTGGTCCGAGAAACCGAGGCAGAAACGTGTCCTGTGTCCTGGACACTGTGTCCGACACAGAAATTAGGGTTTACTGTTTAGGGTTCCTGTGTCCGCTACTACGTGTCCGATTTGGGAAATTAGGTTTAGGGTTCAGGGCTTTGCTGACGGAGCGGCGCCGGAGGACGGCGAGGCGGGTCGGGGCAGCGTCGCCGGGGAAGCTGGGACGCAGGGCGGCGTCTCTGGTCGGAGGCAGCGGGGTGATAGGGTGGAGGAAGCTGGTGCGGTGGAGCTGGGAGGCGAGGCACGGCGGGGTCGGCTGAAGTCGGGGCGGCGCGTGGCGGGTGGAGGTGTCGGGCTTGGGGAGAGGCGGAGGAAGGATGGTGGGGCTCGGTCGTCGGCTAGGGTTCAGGGCAGGGGACACCGGGGAGGGGCGTGGCCGGAGAGGGAGACGATGGTAAGGGTGGAGGCTGTGCGGTGGAGACGCGGCGGAGGGCTCGTCGGGGAAGACGGTCGAGGAGATGGGGGCGTTCGACGGAGGAAGAGAAGAATCGAGAGGCGGTGGTTCGCGGCGGCTGTGTCGTCGGCGCTGCACGAGGAGGAGAGAAGAGAGAGAGGGAAAAACTAGGGTTCCGGCGGCCTATTTTATAGTCGGAACAGTGGAATCCGACTAGGGTTCGGTGTGGGTTTCGGGTCCGGGTCGGGTTGACTCGGATCCGACCCGACCCGACCCGCTACGCTGGGGTGGCTAGGTTCGGTTTAGTCAGCGGTTCGGTTTAAGTTGGTTTGGTTTGGTTCAGTACGGTTTATTTGAAATAAACCCGGTTTATTTGAGGGTTTAAATTGGTTTAATTAATTAATAGTTTTTAGGGCTTTATAAATGCTTCCGGAGTCCAATAAATTTACCGAAAATTACCACATGTCCGGTTTTCCAATTTACACCATAAAATATTATTTCCATAATATTTTAATATTATTAAACAACAATTAAAAATCATTTAATTATCAAAGCCTAGGTTTAAATTATAGAAAAATCCCGGAAAATTCCAGAAAATTGGGAAAAAGCCAATTTAAAAAAAATTCCTAAAAATCAGGGGCTTACAATCTACCCTCCTTAAGAGGATTGCGTCCTCGCAATCAAAGAATAACCGGTCAACAGAGATGACACGGTTGCAAATATTGTTCGAAGCACATCATGATCAAGGAGAGTAAAGGTTGAGGGTGTAAGAATAATACAAAGGAAAAACTATTTCCCTAAGCATTAAAAGTTATGCAATCTCCCGTATGAAGGAGATTTAGAAGGCTACAGTTCAGAAATACTAGATTATCACTTAAACATATTAGGTTATCAATTATAAAAACATTCTAGGTTATTAAGCAATCTCAAAATTACTAGGTGAAGGCTAGGGTCACGAACCAACATGCAAAAACTAACACAATACAAGAAACAGAAACTATAAAAACTTACGCGCATTAGCTACTCCATGAATTTGCGCATCCTCCAAAGTCATCACATAAGCTTGTCCGCGTCCTTGAAGGGGTGCCCTCTGCTGTTGCTGGGCCTGCTGGAAGGGTGCTGGTCGAGGTGCCAAGGGTGGCCTTGGTTGATATCCTTCTGGTGCTGGTAGAGCTGGTTGGTTTGTTCTTGGTGCTCCTTCTTTACGCTCAGGGCAGTCTCTCACTGCATGCTGTCTGGATCCACAACCTAAGCATAGTCCTAACCTGCGTCTGCATTCCCTGGCGAGATGGCCTGCTTTGCCACAGTAGTGACAAGTAGAGAGGACTATTACTTGTGGTGTAGATGCGTTCTGCTGTTGCTGTAGATGAGGTCTCTTTGCAGCTTCTTCTTGTGGTACTCTGTTTGTTGCTGATGTGGAAGGCCGCTTCAGACTGGTCTCTCTCCTGGTGACGCGCTCCAGGCGTCGGGCTGCAGCAAGGACGTCCGAGTAGGATGTGGGCGCAATGGATCCAATTAGTTTCTGTAGCTCGAAGTTTAGTCCATCGAAAAACTTCTCGGCCTTCTCTTCTTCTGTCGGAATCAAGGTAGGGGCGAAGCGACTCAGACGAATAAATTCCGCGTTGTACTCTTCCACTGTCATATTGCCTTGGATAAGGCGGTTGAACTTGTCTCTGAGTTCTGATCGAGCGGTAGCTGGAATGTACATCTCTTGAAAGAGTCTGGAGAACTCCTCCCAAGTGACTCGGTCTGGTCCGAGCCGTGTCTCCTCAGATAGCCACCAGTGATGTGCATTGTCCGTCAATTGCATTCTGACGGCAGTTATCCAGCGTTCCTTTGGTAGCTCTGCTGCTTCTAGTTGATGTCGTATGTTGGTAAGCCACTCATGAACTTCTGTAGGTTCCTCCTTGCCTGAGAATGTGCGGGGCTTCAGCTGGCGGAAGTCGGTGATAGAGCCCGTCGGTTGTCGTCGAGTTGGTAGGTTGGCCTGATCCAGTGCATTTACTATGCTGTTCCTTAAGTAATCTGCTTCACGACGTTGTGCTTCTTGATAAATATGCTGTTGGGCTTGCATCATTGCGTAGATCATTTGAAACATCTGCTGCCCGTCCATAGACTGTCCTGGTGGGAATACAGGCATTGGTGGAATGAACTGCGGAGGCGGCGGGATGTCGTCTTGCCGAAATCTAGGAGCATGCTGATCTGCTTGGCTGCCTTGGTGAGTAGAGGGATCTCCACTCAATGGTTCCACTTCATCTTCTCCGTAGGTGGCTACCGCACCTATTGGTGTGTTTGCTGGAGTTTCGTCGTTTGCTCTTGAATCCATTACTCTGCATCAAAAATAAACTATAAGAGGCGCACAGGAATCAAGGCAAGATGCAAGAAATTTAATTTGAATACAATATAGATATCAAGAACGTTTCAAGCATGTGGATGAGATCCTAAAACTTATTCTATTCTTATTGCAGGCTTGCTCGGTCCCTAAGTTGAAACCGAACAATTTAGTCGTAGACCTGCATGGGCCACCACAAAAACCATGTCACGCCCCAGTCCCAAAATGACGAGGGACCGGACGCGTGATAATGGCCAGCAGTACGCACCGATGGACAAACCCAATTTAATGGATCCATCAGGGCATACTTAAGCTGTAATATAACAATAAGCAGGTCCAATGATACATGTCACAGTCTATCTAATCTCATCCACAACAGAATATCACAGATCAAAGCCAGAGTAAATATAAATAAAAATAAACTATAAGAGTCTCAATAAATTTGTCTCGGAGAACAATCCGAGTACAAGTCTGGTACATAAATGAAATAGACTGGAAATGAAATAACTATAAACTGAATAAATGAGTATCTCAAGCCAATACTCAAGAGGAGTCCTCTGGTACGGTCTCGTCCTCAGATCCTGGTTCTGCTCCAATGTAGGCACCTGCTCCTGCTAATGCCAATGCTCCGGTCCCGTATACCTCGGGATAGATCTCGTCAGCTATACCTGGGGACATAGTCCGGATCCAGGTCCTCAGGGGACAGCAAGGTACAGAAAATACAAGCCAAAATAAATGCAGTGCAGCAATAAATGAACAATAGGGTGAATAAATAACCATCTAGTGATATGCAAATGAGAACATTATTCCATACTCGGGCTGAGACTACTACAGGATCAGTGTCGGAGAACCCAATAGCAGTATTTTCTCGAAGGGCCAGAACTGGTGCCATAGCTCTGTGTCAGAGACTAAGACACATCCAGATGTCAATATATAATATGATCAGCCTTTCATATGGTAATACTCTCCCCACCCAATGTAATCACACGTCTCATGTCCATGATGCACCATGTCCATGTCACGCACAATCATCTCTAATGCAACAAGTCATCTAATATCTAGGAATACAATGTCCATGTCCTGTATCCTATACAGAATCACCACGAATATCTCGGGAAGATCCTGTCTCATGAGTAGTGTCAAGTGTCCTGAGTCCAACGTACTTGGTAAGACAAGTACGATAATATATAGTGTCACGAATATCCATCTCTAGATGACCGTACCCAACACTGCGTACAGTGTCGGCACCCGACTGATAATCGGACGCTAAGTACGTCACACGGCCCTAGGTTGAGCATGCACAACAATATAATGAAGCAAGGAAAATATGTAACAATACTGCAAAGTTTGGCAAGGTACACTTGCCTGGGGTCCTAGCTCCAACTGTAGCTCTGGTCTCAGTGTGATCTGCAGGTACTACTCCGGTTGCTGAAATAAACATCACCATTAGATTCAGAAAATATCAAATAGCTAAAAACGCCTGTCCTTGGGTCCAATTTGGAGACAAGGGCAGAAACGACAGTTTCGGGTCAAAACGGGGTCCACATGCGGGCCCGCTTTGCACCGAAAAGTGCGTCAGGGTCAAAGGTCTCCAATTCTGTCAAACTTAGTGTCAACAGGTCAGGAACGATGATACGAACCCAACGGAACTTCCAGAATTGGATTCCGATGAGCCGATCACAAAATCGCCCGTCAAGTGGAGCCTGTGGGGCCCACGATACGCGATTTTGTCAACGTTCTCAGAATCGAACCAAACTTGGCTCACAGGACCAGCGTATTGCTACGAGTCCGATGGCGCAAGTTTCGTCTCGATCCGACGTGTGTACACAAAGTTACAGCGTGTTCCAGAATCGACGGATACGGGGCGGTGTCGGCGGATACGCGTTGATTCCGGTGTGCACGCACATCCAAATCAACTTCTGCGAAATCCTACACGTCCGTATCAACGTCGCGCACGTTTTGGTAAAGACCGCGTGCGACCAAGTCGTCCCGTTTGGCGGGGCGTACTCGGTTCCGGGGTGAAACGGGGCGTTGGTTTACCTGTTTTTGGATCGCGGTGTGCGATCACCACAGGACGCGATGCCCCGAGCGGTTTGTCCGGGCACCGAGAGGGTCATACAGGCTTCGCGTAGAAATTTACAGAATTGAAATCCGAGCTACGAGCAAAAAGTTATGAATACCTGAAGTGGTCCGAGAAACCGAGGCAGAAACGTGTCCTGTGTCCTGGACACTGTGTCCGACACAGAAATTAGGGTTTACTGTTTAGGGTTCCTGTGTCCGCTACTACGTGTCCGATTTGGGAAATTAGGTTTAGGGTTCAGGGCTTTGCTGACGGAGCGGCGCCGGAGGACGGCGAGGCGGGTCGGGGCAGCGTCGCCGGGGAAGCTGGGACGCAGGGCGGCGTCTCTGGTCGGAGGCAGCGGGGTGATAGGGTGGAGGAAGCTGGTGCGGTGGAGCTGGGAGGCGAGGCACGGCGGGGTCGGCTGAAGTCGGGGCGGCGCGTGGCGGGTGGAGGTGTCGGGCTTGGGGAGAGGCGGAGGAAGGATGGTGGGGCTCGGTCGTCGGCTAGGGTTCAGGGCAGGGGACACCGGGGAGGGGCGTGGCCGGAGAGGGAGACGATGGTAAGGGTGGAGGCTGTGCGGTGGAGACGCGGCGGAGGGCTCGTCGGGGAAGACGGTCGAGGAGATGGGGGCGTTCGGCGGAGGAAGAGAAGAATCGAGAGGCGGTGGTTCGCGGCGGCTGTGTCGTCGGCGCTGCACGAGGAGGAGAGAAGAGAGAGAGGGAAAAACTAGGGTTCCGGCGGCCTATTTTATAGTCGGAACAGTGGAATCCGACTAGGGTTCGGTGTGGGTTTCGGGTCCGGGTCGGGTTGACTCGGATCCGACCCGACCCGACCCGCTACGCTGGGGTGGCTAGGTTCGGTTTAGTCAGCGGTTCGGTTTAAGTTGGTTTGGTTTGGTTCAGTACGGTTTATTTGAAATAAACCCGGTTTATTTGAGGGTTTAAATTGGTTTAATTAATTAATAGTTTTTAGGGCTTTATAAATGCTTCCGGAGTCCAATAAATTTACCGAAAATTACCACATGTCCGGTTTTCCATTTTACACCATAAAATATTATTTCCATAATATTTTAATATTATTAAACAACAATTAAAAATCATTTAATTATCAAAGCCTAGGTTTAAATTATAGAAAAATCCCGGAAAATTCCAGAAAATTGGGAAAAAGCCAATTTAAAAAAAATTCCTAAAAATCAGGGGCTTACAGTTTCTCTCGGGGATCCTCCTCCACTTGTCGATCCAATGACTACCCCAGTCGTTCCGGTGGTTCCCTCACCACCTCCTGCACCAGTAGACGCCACACAGTTGTTTGCATTCTTTAGGGAGATGATGGACGCGCAGCACCGTCAGGTGGATGTGGTGAGGCTGGGCATTGAGAACGCCCACCAGGTGGCCATGGCGGTAGCGGATAGAGTGGCACAGATTCAGCCACAGGCCGATCAGACTCAGCATCCGAGGCCGGGCAGTATCATTGACTTCCAGAGGATGCGGCCCAAGGAGTTCTGGGGTACAGAAGGGATCCTGTACGCGGATGATTGGATAGAGCAGATTGAGGGCATCTTCAGGCTGGCACAGATTCTAGACACCATGTAGATAGAGGCAGCGGACAGTCAGATGTTCGACCTTGCTTTGATGTGGTATCGCACTAATACGAGGATCGCGACACCAGGGCTTACTTGGGAGGCTTTCAAGAGGCTTTTTAAGGAGAAGTTTTTCCTAGATGTGGCAGTAAGTGCTTTGGTGAGCCAGTTCGAGGCACTCGTCCAAGGGAGCATGATGGTGGACGAGTACGCAGCAGAGTTCGTCCGTCTTGTTAGATTTGTAGAGGGCTTGAGTGAGGCAGCAAAGGCGAGGAAGTTTCGCAAGAGCTTGGTCATGGCGGTCATGTCTTTGACTAGGAGCGACTGTGAGGCGACTTTCGAGCAGATAGTAGGAGACGCTCAAAGAGCAGAGGATGACTTGGAGCTCAAGTCCAAGAGAGGCAGGGATGATTCAGGTAGTACGAGTGGTAGTACGGGACCGGCTGAGCGTCCCTTTGTGCAGAAGACCAGAGGGTGCCCACTTGTGCCTACTGCAGGAAGATAAGACACACTTGGGACATTTATAGGAGGAGGCTGAAGGTGTGCTTGTTCTGTGGATCCGCTGCTCACCAGATGCGAGATTGCCCCACTGTACCTCCATTTGGTAGAGCACAGGATCGGAGAGTTGGAGCTAGGCCATCTGTGGCACAGCATCATGCCCCGCACCAGCAGAGGGAGATACCCCAGCAGGGCAGGGCTTATGCGTTGACGGTCGAGGAGGCCGATGCTACGGGTGTGGGGTTAGCAGGTCTGTCTCTTTGTTCTTCTTCCTATCCATTCCATTCCTTGTGGTGTGCTTCATTAGTACCTGTTAGACTTTTCTTTTGTGCTGTGTTAGATAGTGTAGTGACCCTGATTGAGACTGTACTAACACGACCAGTAGGACCATGATCTTGCATGTTGTTTAGGTAGAATATCTTGACTGTGATTGTTGGGGGTTTGACCTAGAGGGAGTGCGATCTACTTTAAATTTCGAGGACGAAATTTTCTAAGGAGGATAGGCTTGTCACTACCCCATTTCCAGAGCAGGGTATTTTTTTATATTTTAATTTGGTTAATTGTATATTTATCATAAATATTTGTATTAATATTTAATTATTGGTTGTGTTATTTTTTTATTAGTTATTTTAGGGTTTTGGCTAGCCTGGACCCATGTCAGACCCTAGTGGACCCATGTCAGACCCAACCAACACCCTTGTAAGGCTTATTTTTGGGGTTTAGAATTATTATTATTTTTTAATAAGTTAGTTGGAGCGATTAGGAGTTAATTTGAGTGCATTTGGAACCCCAAACCCAAATCCTAATTAGAATGACTTAAGAGAGGGGCATTTTAGTCATTTTGTCAAACCCTAACATATTTCCTACCCCTTAGCCCGATCAAACCAGCAAACCCCCCCCATTCTTCTTCACTTCTTCTTCTTCTTCCACTCCTTCTTCTTCCTTTCGGGTGCGGGTCGTGACACAGTATCTGCCAAACGTCCTTATTTCCAGTCCAGACCTTTTCAGCAGCTACAACAGCACCAGAATTCAACTAGGGCACCTTTTTATCAGCCACCATAGTAGCAGAGAAAGTTACAGCAATCTTTCAGCCATTTCTGCAAGAAGCTCCACCACATTTGGGAAGTTTGCAGGAAGTGGTTGGGAGTTTATTTGTATTATGGTACTGAAGGGCATCAGTCGAGAGAGTGTCCTCGTCGTGTAGTTCAGGGAGCAGCTTTAGCTCCGAGGGCACAAATGAGACCACCTGCAGTATAGTCGAGGGGACCGCTTCCGACATAGCAACAGCGTTATGTCCAGCATCAGCAGCTGGGAGTTGCACGTCAGAGACGAGCATTTGCTATGACCGTCGAGGAGGATGAACCCACTGGAGATGTTATCACAGGTTCTATTCTTCTTGATTCCATTCCAGCTTTAGCTTTGTTTGATAGTGGTACTTCCCATTGTTTTGTATATGTTTCTTTTGCTTAGGACTTGCAAGATCATAATTGGGGGAGGTATTATCCTCGTTAATAATATTTGCAAGTATCAGAGAGTTACTCTGGGAGGCCGGGAGGTCTACTTTTAATGCCACTTCCTAACTACAACATTGTACTCGGGATGGATTGGTTGAGTAGGCACCGTGCTAGCATAGATCGTAGAGGAGGTAGAGTTTTGTTTGGTCCCTCGGGAGAACCAGAGTTCGAGTTTGCTAGAGGGGCTGCAGAGAAGGGAGAAGGCATTATTTATGGAGCTATGGTGGAAGACAAGGAGTTGCCGCATCCGTTGATAGCAGAGTTCTTGGATGTGTTTCCTGAAGAATTGCCAGGGTTGCTGCCATATCGATATATTAAATTCTCTATAGACTTGGTGCCAGGTGCAGAACCAATTTTGTAACATGTCTATAAAGTAAACAATAATGAGCTGGTCGAGCTGAAGAAGCAGGTGGACGAATTACAGGATAAGAAGTTTATCAGATCGAGTTCTTTACCGTGGGGAGCTCCGATATTGTTTGTACCGAAGAAGGATGGATCGACGCACATATGCATTGATTACAGGGCTTTGAATAATCTCACTATCAAGAATAAGTACCCTTTGCCATGGATCGATGATCTGTTCGATCAGTTGAGTGGTGCTAGGGTGTTTTCTAAGATAGATTTGAGATTAGATTACCACTAGGTGAAGGTGAAGCCGGTGGACATACCGAATACTGCTTTTAGAACTCGGTATGGTTAGTACGAGTTTATGGTGATGTTGTTTGGGTTGACTAATGCACCGACGGTATTTATAAACTTGATGAACAAGGTGTTCCATCAGTACCTTGACAAGTTCGTGGTGGTGTTCATCGATGACATATTCATATACTCGAAGATACCGGAGGAGCACGAGGAGCATTTGCGGATTGTGTTGGATGTGTTGAGAAAAGAGAAGCTATATGGAAAGTTGTCCAAGTGTGAGTTTTTCCTGGATAAGGTGGAGTTCTTGGGGCTTGTTGTGACTGGTGATGGTATTTCAGTGGATCCGAAGATGATTGCAGAAGTAGAATCTTGGAAGGCCCCAAGTTCGGTAGCAGAGATCAGGAGTTTCTTGGGATTGGCAGGCTACTACAGGAAGTTTGTGCAGGATTTTTTGAGGATTGTCGAGCCGATGACTAGACTCACCAGGAAGGGTGTAGAGTTTGTTTGGACGGAGGATTGCCAGGCTACTTTTGATGAATTGAAGAGGAGGTTGACGTCTACTCCTATTTTGACGTTGTCATCAGGGTTTGGAGTTTTCACTATTTATAATGACGCATCGGAGAAAGGTTTGGGTTGTGTTCTTCAGCAGAATACGAAAGTGATTGCCTATGCATCCAGGCAATTGCGACCTCATAAAAAGAACTATATCTTGCCCATGATTTGGAGTTGACAGCAGTCATCTTCGCCCTGAAGTTATGGAAATATTATTTGTACGGAGAGCGTGTGGAGATCTTCACAGACCACAAAAGCTTAAAGTACGTTTTCACGTAGAAGGAGTTGAACATGAGGCAACATCGTTGGTTGGAACTGATAAAGGATTTTGATATATCTTTGTAGTATCATCCTGGGAAAGCTAATGTAGTTGTCGATGCTTTGAGTAGGTATCCGGTAGCTATGTTCTTGACGCAGGATCGATATTTGTTGGAGGACTTGGAGAGCTTGGGCATTGAGGTGATTGTTCCTGG
The DNA here is from genome assembly GCA_036927795.1 of Iris macrosiphon. Taxonomy (NCBI): domain Eukaryota; kingdom Viridiplantae; phylum Streptophyta; class Magnoliopsida; order Asparagales; family Iridaceae; genus Iris; species Iris macrosiphon. Next base: position 83,971,565 of record JAYESA010000008.1, read on the forward strand.
TTTGGCAATGTAGATGTGGGGATTGTAGATACATTCAGATTTGATGGACAGGATCAAGGCAACCCAGTATGAGGATGTATCTCTGAGGAGCATTAGAGCTCAGGTGAGAGCAGGATTGGAGGATAATTTCACCATTATTGAGGATGAATCTTTGAGATATGAAGTTAGATTGTGTGTCCTAGTGGGGAGCTGCGTGAGGAGATATTGCAGGAAGCGCGTCGCTCTCAGTATTCCATTCATCTAGGTGCCAACAAGATGTATCGGGATATACGAGAGAGTGTGTGGTGGTATGGCATGAAGAGGGAAGTGGCACCGTTTGTATCCATATGCTTAGTGTGCCAGCAGGTGAAAGCCGAGAGGCAGAGGCTAGGAGGTTTACTTCAGCCATTACCCATTCCAGAGTAGAAGTGGGAGCACATTACTATAGATTTTGTGTCTGGACTTCCACGATCTCTAGGAAGGAAAGATACGATTTGGGTCATCGTTGATAGGTTGACCAAGTCGACCCACTTTTTGCCTTTTAAGGTGGGTTTGTATACGGAGAAGCTGGCAGAGATGTATGTGAGGCAGATCGTTAGGATACATGTTCCCGTCAGCATTTTCTCGGATCGGGATAGTCGTTTTACTTCTCATTTCTGGAGGAGTTTGCAGGAGAGTTTGGACACTCAGCTCAAGTTCAGTACTGCATACCATCCCCAGACATATGGGCAGTCAGAGAGGACTATTCAGACTCTCGAGGATATGTTGCGCACTTGTGTACAAGATTTCGGTAGTTCTTGGGAGGACCATCTCCATTTGGTAGAGTTTGCTTACAACAACAGCTACCAGGCTAGTATAGAGATGTCACCTTTTGAAGCCCTGTACGGTCGGAGTTGTTGTACTCCCTTGTCATGGGACGATGTTGGAGAGAGAGTTTTGCTTGGGCCAGAGATGGTTGTAGATGCAGCAGAGAAGGTTCAGTTGATCAGAGACAGACTTCATATGGCACAGGACAGACAGCGGCATTGGGCCGATAGCCACCGGAGACCTTTGGAGTTCGAGGTATAGTTTTAGATTTTTGTTTGTGCTTATTATTGGTTGTTTGTTATAGATTAAGTTCTTAAGGTAGTGTTTTGTTCTAGGTGGGTGGTTTAGTACTTCTGAGGATTTCTCCGATATGAGGCATGATTCGCTTCGGTGGAGACGGGAAGCTTAGTCCACGATTCATCAGACCATTCACTATTCTAGAGAGGGTCGGTGCAGTTGCTTATAGACTAGACTTGCCACCTGCATTGGAGAGAGTGCACAACGTGTTTCACGTGTCACAGTTGAGATGGTACGTGGCAGATCCTAGTCATGTATTGGATCACTCGGAGATAGATGTGGGCCCTACCCTTAGCTATCCAGAGCAGCCACTTAAGATTCTGGATCGGAGTGAGAAAGTGATGAGGAACCAGACTATTCCTTTGGTGCACGTCGTATGGAGGCATCACTCTCTGGGGGAGTCTACTTGGGAGAGGGAGGATGAAATGCGAGAGCGTTATCCATATTTGTTTGTGCCTTGAGGTATGTTATTTTTGAATTATGTTATGTTCTTTCATAGTTAGTTCTGTTCTTTAGTTCTGTTCTTTTGTTATGTTCTGTTATTTTCTGGCGGTAGTTTTCGTCTTTGAATTTCGAGGACGATATTATTTTAAGGAGAGTAGACTTGTCACTACCATATTTTCTAGAAAAGGGTATTTTAATAATTTTATAATTAATTAAATATTGTGCTTGATAATAATTATTTATTATATTATTTAATTATTGTTAGGTGTTATTTATTTATTTTGGACTTGTGTTAGTAGACCTAACTAGTTTAAGTTTAGACTCATGGACCAACATATACTAATTGTTAGATTTGAGCCCAATTAGAAAGCCTATTGATTAGGAGATGGATTAAAATTAATTAAACCATTAGACTAGAAGCTTCCCTCCTTAATTATTTCTTTATAAGAGGCCCCAAGGGGTATAATGGATATTACATAGTAGCTTGTGGAAGGGAAAATGGGGGCCGGCCTATTAAAGAGGGGGGAATTGATTTCTCTATCCTTTTTTTATTTCAAAACTAGATCTAGAATTTCTCTCAACCAAATTCCTTCATTCTTACTTCATTTTCTTACCAAATTTTATCACAATTCCTTCCCAAATCACCATTGGAGATTAGTGGAGCAAGGATCTAGAAGGAGAAAGCAAGGATCTACAAAGAGGAGCAAGGATCTACAAGTTAGAGTCCAATTTTATAATATTTGGAGGTTTCATTGGGAATCCATCTTCCAATAGGTATAATTCAATTTTTTTCCTTAATTTAGGTTCTAAATCAAAGATTTAACCATGATAAATCAACCTATATGTATAGGCTACCCATAGGATTTAGTTTTGTGTTCATAGGAGGCCTATTGTGAAAGTTATGGTGCTTTTTGTGTCAATTTTGGAGGAATTCCGAGATTGACATTTATTGTATGTGTTAATTGGTCCTATAGATCAATTTGGCATGTGCTTGTGTGTTTGGAGACTAGTGTCGTATCCATAATTGGGTATGTGTAGGTAGTATCCCAATAATTTGATGATACGTGTTGATTTGGGAGTTTTTCCTCCGACACGGGACTTTGAACATGTTATATTTTGACACGGTCACATAGAATTATATTTGACTCTTCGTATTGTTTATAAATAATATATATGACTTGTTCGTGTCCTTCGGGGTACGTTTGGATGTGTGGTAGACTCGTGTCGCATGTGTATCCTAGATCTAGTGAGATACGGGGTGATACGTTCCATGTGTGTGTAATTTAATTGTAGATCTAATTCTTTTATGTTCTTATTCTAAGAGAAGTATAATTATATATATATATATATATATATATATATATATATATATATATATATATATATATATATATATATATATATATATATATATATATATAATATTGTGTATATGTATTTATCTAATGTTGTGTCTTAGATCTATGTATCTATGTATATACTATATGTCTGTATATTGTATGTAACTATTCTTCTACATATAGGCATATTTATCTATTGTAGTATATATATATATATATATATATATATATATATATATATATATATATATATATATATATATATATATATATATATATATGTTAAATGGATATTTATATGTTGTTAGGTTAATATGTATATATGTATGTTATATATATTATGTATGATTATGTGTACGTATACGTATATGTGAAGTTATGTATATATGATACCATATATGTCTATATTATGTTACTATGTTTTATTATGTACATATGTTGAGGAAGAGTGTATGTGTTTACATACTTAGTGGTATTATATATAGTGTATTATATATATACATATTATACATATTTTATGTGTTATATATATATATATATATATATATATATATATATATATATATATATATATATATATATATATATATATTGTAATAGAGGACATGAGCTTTGGCGATAGCAGGAGCGTCGCAACAACAACAGCAATACCAACAACACACAGCAAGAGCAACAGCGACAGCAAGCGTCGCAACAGCAGCAGCAATACCAACAACACAGCAGCAGTAACAAGAGCAACAGCGATAGCAAGCGTCGCTGAATGCAACAGCAGCACCCGCTATAGCGACAGTAGCAAGCGTCGTAGCAGCAGCAACGGAAGCAAACAACATAGCAGCAACGACAACAGTTAGCGACGACAGCAGAGAATCGTCGCTAAAACAATAGTATCAGCGGTATCAGTGGCTTTAACGACAACAGGCAGTGGCTTTAGTGACAGTTTGGCAGTTTCTATATATATATATATATATATATATATATATGGTAGTTATTATATAAGTAAATATGTTCCTAATTGCTAGTTCTATTTTAATATACTATATGTATAATATTTAGTGTAGCATATATTAGTAATAAGGGTAGTTAGCATGAGTAAGTTTGGGGTATTACCTTGAGATACCAAGGTAAGTACCAAGGTAATTGGGGATACCCAAGGTATTCGGTTTGGGTATCAAGATTGTGGTTTAGTGTTGTGATACCAAGTTGGTTCAAAACCAAGGTTTCCATTTAATGTATTAGGATTTTATATAGGTGATATTGTTTGATATTTGTGTGTGTGTAATATTTTATATCCCTTGTTTTACGTATCCGGAGATACGGTATCCTAGTATCCTAAGTTGTAGTTTTATGACCTAGACTTTAGTATTTGAACCCAATATCTTTGTGTTAGACTTTTGCAACCTAGAAATAGGTAGTTGACTATATTGACCATAGCCGACCATAGTTTGACCATAGTCGACCATAGTTGACCTTAGAGTTGACTTAGTTTGACTTTTGACTTAGAGTTGACTTGTTGACCTAGAAGTTGACTAGTTTAACTTTTTTTTTGAAATCTTGTATTGACGTTGTATTCCATATCTAGGTCTTTGAGGCACCGTATCAGACATCTGTGAGACTATTCTTTGGACTTCAGGCGAGTACATTCTCTGATAGTTTCTCATTTATGATATCCTCTATGTTTATTGTATTTAGTGTAGATATCCATGTTTCTTGACACGATGGTTACACGGTTTGGTATATCTGGATCTCATCATGAGATGTTATTCCTTGTATATGGTATATCTTGTGTAAATCTTGTTTCATTGATTATCTTGTGCATGTACAGACACTGATTCTATGGAAGATTTGCTACCTTCCTAGAGAATCCCGTGCCATAGCATACCATGGTTGGATCTATTATACCAATCAGGGGTGGAGAGTATTTTAGTGTAGATATGTGATCATACCTTCTGTGCAAGTATTGTTTTCCTGTGAGTGTTGGTCATACACCGCACGTATGACTAATTAGGCCATTATTCCTGTGCAAGTTCCTAAGCCGATCACATGTTAAAGCTAGTACTCACTCACTTAGTCATTAGTATTCTTGTTCATTGACATATTGTTCATTATTGTTTATTCTAGTATTTTCTTATTGTATATCTCTTGTATCTGTTGTTGCATCTTGTATATTCACATCTATTTACTGTTATATAGTTTTTATCATTGATTAGAACTGCTGTTAGAGCTGTACTCTGCTCCTTTCATCACTGGATATATTTTTCTTAGATGACACTGAGGACTGGTACCCTACACATTATGGACCTCAGGATATTGTAGGTCTAGAGTCAGAGATCTTGGTTCAGGAGGGACTTATCCCAACTAAGACAGATGACCAGAGTCTAGTAGCTTCTTAGTATTCTTGTACTGGATTTGTCTCCAGCTTACTTCTTTTAGTATTTCTTTCAGACTCATTGATGTATTATTTAGACTCATGAGTTATATATGACTATTCTATTATTTATCATATTTGTGCTCGTTCCATCTTAGATATGTGATTGAGTATATTGTTATTGTTGGTGGTTCATTATATTGCTAGATAGATTACCAGACAGCGTTCTACCGCCGATTCTACGGCGTAGGCTGGGTGTTGTCCCCGACTTGTACCCTTACACCGGGTGCGGGTCGTGACATTAGTAGAGGATGATTTACACTCTATGTACATATGGATACGACCAGACATATTTATTAGTAGAGGATAATTTATACTCTATGTACATATTGACTCGACCCAACATCTGTATTAGTAGGAGATGATTACACCTTATGTACATTTGACCAGTGATCAGTAGGTAGTGGCTAGTAGCAGCATTCTTGTGTTTCCTGTTCGTAGTATTTTATGTTGTGGCTTGAGTTGTGTACCTTAGCATTATGATTACCTGTGTAGTTGTGATTGATCTGTCTTGTGCATATGTAGATGTGATATTCAATTATGTTGCATGAGTCTTTAATTACTGTTATAGTTATGCGTATCGGTAAGTGACTTGAGACTAGGTCCTACTCGGGAAAAGAATCATAACCATGGTCCTTGTTTGGTTTAAAGGTTATGATTCATATTTTGAGGAGTTCCCTAATCCTTTCGTTGCTTGCCGACTTATCCTTACTCGTGTTTTCTTTTCTTTTCTTCTCCTTGGAATGTCTCAGTTATTTGGCATTTTTCATGTATCCAGTTATATTCATGTTTATATGGTGCTCATTTTCTAGTGGATATATGTTATTCAGCTTTTGTCTTTCTTTCTTTCTCGGGATAAGTGTATTGGTAGCGCACAAGTCTCGACCCGCATTTATTTATTTATGTTGCTTAGTATATCATAGCTCTATGTTATTTTGCTGGGTTTTAGTTCATAGATTTGGCTTCCTTTGTGGTACTTTCTATTTGGGGGTCTAACCCCATTGGTTTTGGTTGGCCAGATCCAGTAGCAGAGCCCGAGGATCTGACATTTTTTTTGTGGATGGTGACTACCAGGAGCACCAGATAGCCTGAGTGGATTTCCTTCTATCCCGACTAGATCTCGTATTGCATATTCTTTTGAGGAGTTTAGCTACCAAGCATATGTTAGCTCATGTTTTGGACTTAACATTCCATTTACGGATAATGACATGATTAGCGTATTCTAGATCATGGCTAGTGTTGGTTATGTATGACTTATACTCTACTAGTTCTCCATTTTGTATTACTAGCTTCATGATCATCTATATATATCTGGTTTGTGATGCTTTACTATTTTGCTCCTGATGATCATATTTCTTGTATATTATTTATCTGCTTGTGATTGAGACACCTAGGACCGTTTGACCTAGGATTGACTAATGGATTATAGTGTTAACCCCCATGTTTTGCAGCTTCACCGTATATATGGAGTACCGGTGTGCTCTAAGTATACGTAGCTGGCCGTTGTCATCCTCCGCTCTCCAGTATTCTGGTTCTAGGGCGTGATATGGTTTTAGTGGTAGCCTATGTAGGTCTGTTTTTCAGACATGTGGGGGGTTATTACTGATTAGATGTCTTAATTAATATATTTCCTCTATAATATCTTTTTATCCTACTTTATACCTCAAGGTTTGACCTGTTACTTGATTGATCATTGATCTATCAAGTCCCTTTGATTTACTCCTTGTGTGCTTTGACTTTTAGGGGCACTGTTCATGATTATTTTAATCAGATTTTTTGAGTTTCGACGATGAAAGATCAGAGACAAGTAAGCCAGACGATTCCTAAGGATCAGCCTCAGCATTCAGGAGCAGAGTCGAGGATTGATCCCGGGGAAGAGCAACATGTTCAACCCAATCAATTGTCAGCACCCGTACAGCCAGTTCAGCCAGAGCAGTCGGATATTGTATGAGCACTGATGAACATTCTGACGGGTTTCGTAGCGATTCACCAGCGACAGAGTGACATCCTCACTCAGTCAGTCCATTCGGCCATGGAACGATGTGGTTCTCAGATTCATAATTTTGTGACCAGCTTCAGGCACCTTAGTCCTCTGTTCTTCTTAGGCACGGATGACGTAATTTTGTCTGATGCTTGGCTGTAGGACACTGAGGCCATCTTGGAGGCAACATGGACTCCGACTAGGGAGCGTGAGCAATAGTGAGGCTACAATTACTAGATTTGGCCCGCGACTGGTGGGCAGCTCAGGAGGTTTAACTGACGACGTCGATCCTATGGGCAAATTTTAGTGAGAGGTTCCAGGCGAGATATTTTGACGCGGTGGTGCATTATGAGCTTCAACAGAGGTTTAACAACCTCAGGTAGGAGGACAAGACTGTCGACTGCTACATAACAGAGTTCTGTAGAATTAGCCGATTTGCACCTACCTTGGTGGCGACCGCGTTAGACCAAGCTAGGAGGTTCCAGCAAGGTATTCATTTGGAGATCATACTGGCAGTAGAGCATCTTGAGTTCCAAACTTTCGACGCTATGATGAGAGCGACGAGGAGGCACGAATACACCTCTCAGAGGATAGTCGATAGGACTGGGAGCCAAAAGTGGTCCCAAACTACTTTTAGGGACTCTTCCACCCAGTTATCGGCACCAGCACCAGCAGTCAGGGCCTTGGAGATTAGATCCCAAAGAAGGCCAGCACCAGTGTCTTCCTTCCATCAGTCAGCATAAACGCATCCCTAGCAGCAGAGGTCGATTTCTTCAATAGGATGATCCCATTATGGAAAGTCATGACATGTTATTTCAGAATATCGCAAGGCATAGGGCACAGTGCTTATGTCTGGTATATGATAGACCAGACCATATGGTGAGGACTTGTCCCCGGAGGGCTCCAGCTGAATCCTCATCAGTCCAGCCAGCAGCCCCAGAATTCAAGGCACCTACACCAGTCCAGCGGTATCAAGCGTCGAGGCCTACCCCAATGAAGACCCAAATATTACAGTAGCAGGGGCCACAGAAGTATGCTCAGACCCAGGTTCAGGCTAGGCATAGAGGCCACCAGAAGAGAGGAACCAAACCCAGAGGGCAGGATCAACAGCAAAATAGGGCAGCAGTCCCGAGGCAGATGCCTGGAGAGTTTGGCATCTTGGAGAAGGAGTTGACCGAAGATGGTCAGATTGTAGGGGATGTCCTGAGCATCCTTTCATTCATAACTTTTCTTAGGTTCTCATATATTCTGTGAGTGAAGATGAGTATCTCACCTCTTACTCTTCTGCATGTGTAACTCACGATACGTGATATTTATCATATATTACGACTACGAAGGTACGTCCTGGCCAGAGTCATATCTTCGACTGAGTTGTTGGTACCGACTTACCTCGAGACTTAATACTTGTCCATTTTAGGAATCATCGTAGGCTAGTGAGGACGGATTCTTACTTAGCTAAATCGAGAGGCATATTTATCCTTGTGCCTCTATGCCCTTCTTCCTGGTATTGTAGTTGCTTGTGCATTTAATTATATTGTTGATTGTTTCTATTTTCTGTCTATATGCATGCTTGCCTTATTAAGATAGTTATGTTTTCTGGAGCTTCTTAATTTTGGTGCCTGAGTAAAATTCCGAGGATGGAATTTTTCTAAGGATGGGTCGGTTGTGAGACTCTGTCTCACAGTATCTATATCGGTATATGGATACGTATTTTATATATCATGTTTTATTTTTCTAGATTTTGTAGGATTTTAGAAACTTGAAAATTAAAACTTTACTACCTGACTGGTATACCAACGGTATACTATAATATACCAACAGTATACCGATCCTGAAGATATTTGTTTCACTTTTTGAGATTTCTCTATAAATAGTGCTTGATTTCTTTAATTTCTCATTTCTCTTTCTCTTTCTTCTCTTCACCCCTTTTTTCTTGAGCATAGAGCTTGGTCTTGAGACCTAGAGAGTGGTTTCTGAACCACTTCATGGTGGTGGACTAGAAGTTGAGGTTGGGAGCTCACTGTAGGCAATTAGATCTTGTCAAATCTATGAACTATTTTACTTTCTGTCATTTACTTCCGGGAGCTTTGGTAGTTGCTTTTTAGCTTAGACTTGCTTTACTAATATTGTTCATCTCATGATTTCTAGCCTTTTGATCGTCTCGGTTTTGATTTCTGGTAGAATCTTGCTCCGTCCCTTTTGGTAACTCGGTAACGGAGACGCTACCGGAGTTGCGACTATGATTTTTAGTCTATATTGTGATATGGAACTTACCCCTAGACTTGACTTCTTGTTAAACTTGGTTTTGATAATTTTGGGGGTTTGATTTGGGTCCCGGAATCATATTTGACTTTGGCATAGTTTCCTTCAAAGACCGACATACCGACGGTAGTAGGTTTCAAGCGTATCGGGGTGCTCTAAGTATATGTGGACTACCGGTATAGTGTTAATCCCCATATTTTGTAGCTTTACCATATATGTAGAGTACCAGTATGCTCTAAGTATACGTAGCTGGCCATTGTCATCCTCCGCTCTCCAGTATTCTGGTTCTGGGACGTGACAGTTGTCGAAGAGTGACATAACTCAAACCACTACGTGATCACTGATAGTGGGTTTCAAGCGTACCTTTTGGAGAAAAGTGACATATAGGAGTACGTCGACATTTTCCATAATTGAGACCTTTATCAAACTTCAAATTGTAGCTCATCTTTTGAATAATATTCTTGGCAGATCGACTATAGCGGTAAAGTTGTATTTCTAGTGTCTTCCTCTGAATCATCGGTCTACGTGATCCTCTTAATTCTAGCTTAACCAAAGAGTATCTGTTGTTCCTCGTTTTACCTTATTGGGACCATGAAACATATGCCATCACATGAACTATATGATGTACCTATTTGGAATGGTGGTGCCATTGGAATGGACAGAGGCTCATAAGCATACATAACTTCTAGAAATTCTCTAGCAAGGAGATCGACATCAATATAGTACGAAGGAGTATCAACTTTATTCATAAAATATCGAATCTCCTCCTCCTCTATAAAGTCAATATAAGGCTCTACTTTAATAGCAGGCTTAGTAAGTTTAATGACAAGTGGCTGACTTATTGGAGCAGGGTGCTTGTTGTGAGTCAGATTAAAAACAAGTGGAGGCTCTGTCTACTTAGTATATTTACCACCAGAGGTGCCTTTGTTTTTTTCTCGCACGTTTATTTGTGGAGGTTGATAACAAGAGGTCTTGGGGTGATGGTTCTTTCTTCTCTCGTATTGACTTGCGGGGGTGGATAACAAGAGGCTCCGACGAAATCTGACGAGTGACACATCCTTTAACCCGGATCATGAGAGGTTCCTTACTTGGAGTTATTTTGGCCTCATCATCAGCCTCATTGGCTTCTTCCTCAAAGTACTCTTGTGTGTAAAGAACAGAGTCAGAGTAATACCCTTCAACACCCTTGAATGGGTTGATGTCAGCAAACTCCATTTTGATATCCCCTTGACTATCCATATACTTGAAGCATTGGTGCAGGGTGGAAGGCACGATTTTGTTCTCGTGTATCCAAGGGCGCCATATTAGCACATTGTAGGATACCTCCGAGTCAATCGTATAACATGTGACCTTGATCCGAAGATCACCTATTTGAAGTTTTAGGCATATCTTCCCAAGAGGTCAGCTCCTTTCAGCATTAAAGCCTAAGATTGTAGTGTTGGTGGTTGACAGGTTGTGTATCGGGATCTTCAGGGCTCGCAACAGGCTCTTGGGTATGATGCTGAGTGATTAGCCTGGATCTATATGTATCCGACTCACTTTAATGGAACTGACGTAACCAATGTAGGATAATGGCCTGTCATGGAAATTGTCCTTCAGTAGCATACCGTCTTGTATGAAGGTGATATTAAGAATCTTCTCCATCATACTATGATAATGAGGACATGCTATCGGCTTTTCATCTGGTGTCTTGAGCTAAGCAAAGCATGAGTTAACGTGCATCAATGCTTCACCCAATGCCTCATGAGTTTTATTTGAGAGATGAAGTAACTCAAAGATGGAAAGTCGGGCCGATGTATGGGCCAGTTGTGACAATATATCAAAGTTATATGTCTTATCAAGCCCTTGAGGCAGATTTTTCTTCGAATTATCAAAGAGCACTTCCTTCTGTTTAGCTTTTTTTGCCGTAGTAGGCTTCGACGGACTTGCTTCGACAACAGCCGGGGTAGAAGGAGAAGCATGCTTTTGGGCTGGCTCGTATGAAATCAGACAATTTTAGACAATTTTTGTCGGATCTTGTTTCTCCAGTCATTGCTTCTTCAGGAACTTGAGAGAGAAGGACCATATGACTACTTGACCTTCTTCTTTATATGAATTCTTTTAGTTTTGCTAGAACGATTCTACGTGCTAGCATTTTCTTATCACAGCCCACTACGGGACCTGCTAGGACAACACTAGGGCTGTAAAGGAACACGACGTCCTTTACCAAAGTTTAGACCTTTGACTTTCTGGAAGTCATACCCCATCTTCTGCATAAAATGAATTTACTTCTAACTATAGTAATGAAACTGAGGTCCTACACCATTGTTCACATCGGGTGCTGTAGACAGTTCGGTTGATGAGGAAGGAGAAGGCTTATGCATATGAGAAACGGACCCATCATCCTTACCACGGCTTGAATTAAAGATATATTATTCCCTGTATAATGGAACATTATCCAACATACGCTATTGTTGGTGAGTCATGCGAGGCTTGTCCATAGAGGCTCGTGGAGATAAACCCAAAATTTGGAGCCTGGCCTGAAGGAAAGTACTATTTTTGAACTGATCTCAGTCTTCATCTGATTTATGTTCCAGAGAAATCATATTGCATGATCTGCTCTTCTAGTACTTCTTCCTGGATTTAGAACTCGAAGACGTTGCTTCTTGTTCCATATCTTGCAAAAAGTCAGGATGAACCCAAATCACCTCGCCCCGTTGAGTGGTAAGGGGTACCAATCCTTCGGCTTGATCGTGAGCCGACGGGAGGTTGACTATCTCCATTGTTGCTCTTAGTATCGGTATGACCCCATCTGGAACTTCCTGTACTGGGAAGTCACCAAATTGAAGAGACCCCAAATTAGCGGTGTTCGTCTTTTTATTATTGTAAAGCATGGTAGCTTTATCATCTATCAACTACTATATTTTCCTCTTCAATACGTAGCTGGCCTTTGTGGGGTGATGTATGTATCGATGGTACATGTAGTACTTTGGATCGTCTATCTTGTTAACTTTATATGGTCGTCTAATGACAGGCAACAGAAGCTTGTTGATTTTTATCAGATAATCAAATATACTGATCACATCATCTTCGTCAAAGGAGTACTCATTTTTAGGCTTTGGATTCTCCGGAGCTTTTTGTTTCAGTGGGGAGGCAAACTATTTGGAAACGTTTATCGTTAGGGCTTCTTTTTCTTTATTGTTGCGGTTGTTTTTGTTGTTGAGACTGAAGGCATGCTTGCCTTTGTCTTCTGAACCAGGTACTTTGATTCCCAGCAAATTCATGTTGACATCTTTCGCATTCTGCTTAGCTACATCGACGTTTATGATAAATATCGTCCAATCTTCAAATTGGGTTGTTTCAATACAGAACTTCTAATCCGGTAACAGGTTCTTCCTGTAGGTGTCCATAAGTACAAACTCAAGAATGCCTAGAGGTATCTTTAGAGCGGTCTGTCTGAAGCGCTCTATGAAATCACGAGCAGACTATTTCTCCCTCTTCTTGGTGTAATTGAGGGTTGACATAGTCATGTCCATTCCTCCATTATAGAACCGGGAAAGGAAGAGACATCGAAGGTCTTCAAATGATGATATACAATTTTTTGGAAGACTGTTAAACCAGTGATAAGCTACCCGACCAGGGCTCCGACAAATAGCTTGGTAAGTAGGGCGTCGTCTCTAGGCAAATGCTCCGTCATTATGTCAAGATAGTTTATATGCTGAACTGGCGACGTCTTCCATCAAATGGAATCATGGATTGTGACTTGTACTTGGGCATAAATATGACATTATTCCACTGAGGGGATAAGTTTGCCTTATACCGAGTTTCTAGAGTTTATCTCGGTTATTCATAGCATCAAACCGAGCACGTAACTCCCTGATGGCATCTTATGTGTCATCAACTAGAGGTGGTTCAACTGACGAAAGCGATGTCGGCTGAACTTGCACAACCACGGGTGTAGGACCACCCTCCAGCATTGAAAGGGTTAGGAGTCAGTGTTGCTTACTCATTGTTGAGAACAGGATTCAGGCTTGCATTGCCCAGAGGCGGTTGCACATTTACAGGTGGTTGTACTGTCATAGCAATATGTACTGGTGTTGTCGTAGTAGTGTGCTAAGCCATCATCATTTGATGCATATTCTGCATCATGGCGTGCATAACTTTGAATGTTGCCTGAAGTGAGTTGAGGCATTATTCGGTATTTCCTGAAGTAGACGCGTCTTTCTCATCACCTATGGCATAAATACTAACCTCTCTGTGATCAACATAAGGGTTAGTGGATTCGATTGTGTAATTTGAATCTAGACTGGTCGTCTCAGAACTAAGAGGATTGCTACCCCCAGGAAGGTCGGCTTCAGATTCGGAAGAGTGGCTACTCCTCATGTGAGTGGATTCCTGCCTCCGAGAACGGGTGTTCTGGTACACCCCTTCAAAGGACTCGACAAATTGATCAAATCTTCTTTGGCTAGGTGTTCTTGAAGTACTTCGTCTTGAACGTATTCCTCTGTGGAGAAGTCTTGAAAATATACTAACTGGAGCCAAGATTAGCTTATTATCATCATCTTGTCGTTCACTCTGTCTGCCAGATTGCTGTCTAGTAGGCAAAGTGTAATACAACCTTTCGAACACAGACCTTTTAGTAGATGATTCAACTGCTTTTGTACAACAACAGTTGATTACAATATTATGACAGTGGCAATGATGCTCATTTGGAAACACCATTGCAGACACAAAAGTTTCCCTTTCTTATGCTTTTGCGCAAGTATATGGCGTATATCATAAGTGGGAAGAGAAGAAGAAGTTGGTGCATTTTGCCTTTGCGCACATAATTTTGTGCGTAGATCCTGGCCTAACGCACTATTAGCAGCTTCAGGATGGGATACACACAACTTTCCATCTTTCGTGCACATAATTTTAATACGTGGGAAAGGAGTCTCCACTGCTAACTTCTTTTGTGCGTGAGCATAAAAGTCTGGGCGTAGAATTGGGGAGTTCTCCAACTTCAAGTCACGAGGATTTTCAAGGACTTATTTTCTACCTGTACTTTGGGTAGAGGATGGTGTGTGTGTATTTTTCTTACCCAGAGAGTGAGATGGTGTAGAAACGCTCATGTTGGAATTGCCTTGCACATTGTACTAAACATGCAGGGTCTTGGAAGCTTGGGACCAAGCAACTCCCTTAGCATCATAGTGAATTTCTCTCACAAGGAAAGATTTGCTCGCGCTTACTTTGTTGTTGCGAGAACTTCGCGGTTTATTCCCCTTAGTTGGCATATTGGCGTGGCTAAGGGGATTATCCACCAAGTCACAGACCAGGGATGAAAGAGAGTCAGCAACGAGTGACTGCTCGTTGGTTGAGGTCAGCACCTCTTTTCTTTTGTTGGCAACCATATCAGGATAGGAGAAGCAGGGCTTGGGAAGCCAAGTCTTGTGGATCTTCTTGAACTTGGTTGTGGGTAAGGGGCTAGCACTGACCCCAGCGAACATTTCTTCATAAGCTCGTTAGTCGAACTAAACGACCAACATCTTCTGCATCCTGCCAACCAATGCAATATCGAGTTAAGGTGTCACCTTTTCGTTAGAGGAGAATGTCGTCCCCATCAAAGTCGCCATTTTGTTTGTCATGAACCAAAAGTTATATAAACTTTTGTTTTACAACCTTTAATAAAAAAAAAATAATAAATCCTATATAAGAATCTAAAGTACAATAATTTTAGGGAAGTAATAACTGTAGAGATCTGATATGCGGTCTATCACTTTACCCCTTTGACTACTCGATACGAGAAGAAGAAATGCAAACACTCGAACACTTGGAGAAGATGGCTCTGGCAACATTGGTAAAAGCTTTTGTTTACGCTCTCTGTCTGCCTGTGTGTGTATAAGACAACACTGGTCTTATATTTATAGCATGCCAAATAGTTATAGGGGTGTGTGCATACAAAATGGGCAATATACATAGTGTTTGCCTTTGTGCGCGTATATTTGAGGACTCGCAACCCACGTTCTGGTTAGTGGGCACATAATTTGCTACCAATTTAACATGTGGCTCCCTGTACGAGAAAATCTCAGGTTATGGGGATAACTGCTTGTACACGTTTTATGAGAATTATTGCATGAAGTACACGTATTAATAGCTGTTGGCAGCTACTCAGGTAGGGAACCTACACTGGCGTACTATAGCAAAGTAGCAATACTAGCATACTCTGGCGAAGTAGCAGCACTGGCGTACTATGGTAAAGTAGCAGTACATGCGTACTATGGTTAAGTAGTAGCACTGGCATACTTTGGTAAAGTAGCAGCACTGGCATACTATGGTAAAGTAGCAGCACTAGAGTACTATAGAAAAGTAGCGACACTGGCATACTTTGTTTAAGACAGCAACATAGGTCCAAAACGACAACTTAGGTCTACGTGCCAATGAATCTTCAGCATTAATTAATTTTGATCTCCTCGACTGTTGTGCCAGCCTGTTTACTGTCAGTCTGGTCCACTAACTGAAGAGATGGCAAGGCTAAGAAAGTATGCCTATTTCTTCTTAGCTATTTGATGAAGAAAGTACACCAATTCCTCTGCATTTTCAGAGAGAGTACGCCTATGCTCCAAACTTTAAGAGAGTACACTTTTGCTTATATGCATAGGTCTGGGTGTATTTTCTAGGCTTTTACAGGCTTCAGATTCAAATTAGGAGCAACTTCCAGCCACAATGATAGACGGTGATATGACAGACTCTGTCATGATATATGTCGCATTAGTAGGTTGGCGGAAGATCAATATGGACTGCCTCTGGTGGCCATGGCTATACCGCTACGAGAAATTTAGGGTAAGGGTAGTTCCAGATTGCATTCTCGAAGATATCTAATATTGCCTGCTGAAGTCAGGATTTTGACAACTAGAGAGGATGGGTTACTTGTTGATGTGGCATAACAGTTCATAATCGTGTGGCCTGCTAATTGGATTGCGCACTCAAAAATCGGGCGTGGTTTAATACTTACCCGGGCGTAGGTCTAGAGGGGTTACAGGCGGGTACTTATGATTACCCACCAATCTGCGTACGTCTAGTAAAGAGGCAGCAGAGAAGCGCCCGACCTTTCAGTTATAATAACAAATGGGCTATGATGAAGGGTTATAACAAAGTAGTGATACAAGAACTTCAAAAAACTATTTAAGGAAACCCTCAATTCTAACTCGTGACCAGACTCAAGCTGGTTAAGGCAGGTCTAAAACATTGGAGTAAGTCGACCCCGGTCAGCAAACTCTGTGAGAAGGAACGAGAGCTGGGTGAGCTTTAAGCTCGGTTGCAATAAGACATCCTTGATCCGTCAATTGCTGAAATAGAGAGGCAGCGGGTTGCTGAGGTTGGGTTACTCTGTTTACATGAACAAGTGAAGATGGCACAAAGGATGAAGTATACGTGGCTTTTCTATGATTTGGTTCGCGTATGGCAGCACCGAAACCATATCAGCAAACTCATTGACGTCAATGGATCTGAAGCTGCTTCTCCGAAGGATATCCAAGAGGAGACGGTCAGGTACTATTTAGATCTTTACAACCAGACTGATTATTTTTGTTTTTTCTTGAGCTAGTTTGTAAACATGTGGTCACACCAGTGGGTAATCGACTCCTTTTGGCCCCCGTGTCCATGGAGGAGGTTGAAACTATCATAAAAAAATTTGATCCAAATAAAGCGTCGGGCCCAGATGGGTTTGACAATAAGTTCTATAAAACATACTAGGATGAGATCAAAGGTACAGTTTTAATAGTGATCACTGACTTCTTTCAAAAAGGGAGACTCTTGAAAGAGTTGAATCACACTTTCCTTTCCCTTATTCTGAAGGAGGGTGCTATGTCACTTGTAGATTTTAGACCTATTACATGCTGCAACTATTTGTACAAGTTGATTACTCACTTGATGTACTGACGGATGGAGGGGATTATACAGGAGCTGAGATAGCCTTACCAGGCGACTTTCATCAAGGGTAGAGACATTGCTGACAACAACCTTTTAGCATATCAGATGTTCCGAAACTTCAAAAAAATAGGGGAGAGATCGAACGTGCATCAAATTGAACCTGTGGAAGGCTTATGATATAGTCAATAGAGAGTTTGTCTGCCATATTTTGCTGGAAATGGGGTTCCACATTCATAGGGTGGTGATGGTTCGTGAATGTATTACCATACTAACGTTCTCCGTCCTGGTTAGGGGGTAACTGTATGGATTTATTCGTAGCAGCAGGAGGTTGAGGCTGAGGATCCTATTATTATTGTACCTATTTACTATAGTGATGGAGCACTTCTCGTGTCTCATTGATCTTGCGGTGCTCAAGAAGCATATTACCCCTCTGCATAGGAGGGTGACATCGTAAGTGTTACACCTGATCTATACGGATGATCTTCTAATGTTTATGTGGCCATCGAGAGGGGGCCTGAGTCGGCTGGCCTCAGTCATGGAGGTTTTTGGTCACCACATGGTCTTACATCTGAATCGGGATAAGATCAAGGCATACTTTAACGTCCATTGCCCTAACAAGCAGGACCTTGCGAGGATATTGGGGGTTGATTGTGGCGTGCTCCCAGTCAAATATTTGGGTATCCCGCTATCCATCAATTATGCCATAGACATTGATTATCAGTGTTGCACCCCAGAACCAGAATACATGAGAGCTGGGGAAGAACTCGGCCAACTACGTATACCAGAGTACTCTAGTATCCAGAGATACGGTCCCGACATAAATAGACATGGGGGGTTAATGCTACAAGCAAATAGTCAACCCAGGTCAAGCAATCCTAGTACCTCAATCATAAGCTGATAGAACAATATACAAGATATAAGATTCATCAGAAGCAAAATGGTAAAATATCCCAAACCATGTATACATAGATGATCATGAAGCTAGTAATATAAAATAAAGAACTAGCAAGAGTATAAGTCATACATGATCAACTCTAGCTATAGTCTAGAAAATGCTAATCATGTCATACATGTAAGCTAGAAGTCCAATACACGAGCTAATACATGCTCGATGGCTAAACGCCTCAAAAGAATATAAAAGTACGAGATCTAGTTGGGAATGAAAGGGAAACCCACTCAGGTTGTCTGGTGCTCTGGTGGTCACCATCCATCGGAAGGTAAGAAAGATCCTCGGGTTCCGCTACGTGATCTGGCCATACAAAACCAGTGGGATCAGACCCCCAATAGCAAGTGCTGCAAAGGAGGCCAACAACTATAAACTAAAACCAGCATGTAACACAAGCTATAATATATTAAGGCAACAAGTAACCACCGAAATATATAAAGTGCATCGAGAAACATGAAGGAAAAGTAGTAACATATAAAGTAAACAGTAATAAGTAGCATGTATAAGATCATATGAATATATACTTGATCATGTCAAGTGAACAGGAATATGTAAGTACGGAATCATGAAGCATGGCACAAGCACTAGTTATGAAAAGAAAAAATAATTGTAGAAAAGATAAGTCAACAAGCAACAAGAGAACTTGGGAACTTCCCAAAATTGGAGCTATAACCCTTAAACCAAACAAGGATCGGGGTCATAGATCTTTTCCCGAGTCGAACATTAGTGTCTAGTCACTTTCGATACTCATGACAATACGAGGAAATAAAAGATAATACTCGAGCATGAAGTAAATAGCGCACAACCCAAAAAATACGACCAAACATGTACTACAACTTGCTATCATTAGCTAACTAGGATTTTCATAAAACCTAATTACTAACAAATGTAATCTTGAGAACCCTTATATTGGTTATATGTCCTGCAGACTTTTTGAGATACCCCAAACGTGTAAACATAAAAGAAGTATAGCAGATATACCACCCGAAGATGTGCTCCTAAGAAAAACATCACACAACGGTGAGTTTACGTAAACCATGTATATGCATCACTCGACAGTGAGCTGGAAAAGTTCCCCTCACAACAGAGTGCTCTAAATCTATAAAAAAACTCAAAAAACATAGTTGGAATACTGGGACTGCATGCAACCTAGAGGTTCTGCCCTCTCGATGATCAAATGATTTTCAAGCTAGTTGTTAATTCTTAACATTTTATTTAGGATTATGGGTGTGGTATTCCGCAGAATCCATCATAGACATGTACTCCTCGCACTGGACCATGATTTAATAATCACAAATACAAGAATACAACCACACAGTTATAGGCATGACTAGCGTGCGCTATAAAAAAGCCACAATAGGTAATAATACAAGGACAAGAATCATGAGTGCACTACTATGAGTCACTATCTATCATGTACTGGGCAAGGATCATGAGTGCACTACTACGAGTCACTATCAAGCATGTACTCATGTCAAGTGTATAGAGGGTATAAATTCTTCCCTAACGTACAAGGTCGCCTGGTCATGTAATTATGTCAAATATATCTAGGGTGTAATCATCCCCTAGCTATACAAGTGTCTGGTCATGTCTTGGCATTACAAGGTCATAAGTAATCATGGAAAAAGTGTATGCACATAGGGGCCATACGAGAAGATCAGGAAAATACGACAAAAAATAAAGCATATGAAAAAGGGTACAAATTATGTATACCGTCAGTATACTGTAGTATACCATCGGTATGTCGTCCAAGACACAACAGAAGAGTCAGAAAAATAAGGTTAGGCAAATTGGTATACCGTCGGTATACACCAGTATACCGTCGGTATGTCGACCAAAATTACAGCAACTTTCGAATTCCAATAAATCGGTATAACTTCAGTATGCCGGTTTAGATCACAACCGGTTCTCGTTTTCAAGTCGGGCTATAATTGGTATATCGTCGGTATTCACCAGTATACCGTCGGTATTCCGATTTCCATAGGCAATTCTAGGGAAAGTCCAAGGAAAGTCTGGTTCCGGGACCGAAATCATGTTCCGAAACTCACCAGAAACTGGTCTAACAAAATATCAAGTCTAAGGGTAGGTCTCATATAGCATATAGACTAAGTTCCATGGCAATCACTACGGTTATCATTTCTGACACCGAGTTTTCTATCAAATAAATATCAGGGTTCTACAGAAAAAACCAAAATCTAGCTCAAATCAATTTTAGAAAGATGCACATAGTTAGAAAATACGCGAGAAACATATTCAACAAAACAAGTTCCATAAAATTCTAAGTATATAAAGTCAAGAAAAATAAAAACTGCAATAAAATAATATCTTTCAAGATTTTGGCAAGGTGTATTTGCCTAAATTCGAGTTCCTAGCCTAAACCTTCTAATCCACCACTAATAGGGGTTCAGAAACCACACTTTTAGGCCTCAAGACCAAGCTCCAAGCTCCAATAGAAAGTAGATAGGAATTGGAGAGAGAAGAAAGAAAGAAAAGATAGAGGAGAGAGAAAATGAACGAGTATATATAAAAGTTGGAATTAATCATGACCGTTGGATCTGCCTCGTCAGCGATCCACTTCTCGATTTGAATCAATCTCGTCCAATCAAAGAAAACAATAAATCCCTTGGATAATAGGATGCTTCATAACTAAGAAACTAATGGGTAATACGATGCCTCGACACTATTCATGAAAATATCAAAATCATAGTCATCAAAATATCAAAACACTATTCATGAAAATATCTCAAAATAAACGGATGACAACTCGAATGGTATACCGGCGGTACAGACCAGTATACCGTTGGTGTAAACCCCCCCTAAATTTTAATTTTAATTTTAAGTAATTTTCTAATGGTTGAAATTCTTTTCTTAGATTATTTTCTGAGCTAATTAGAAAATAATTCTTGATATATTTACTAACATAAATATTTATTTATAAATATTTCATAAAACTAATTTTTTTCCTATTTTTAAATCCTTTGTTAAAGTATTATAAATTTTCTTAGATTTTAATTCATGTGCAAAAATATTTTACCGTATTTTTTTAGATTCTCATTTCTACTTATAAGAATATATATATATATATATATATATATATATATATATATATATATATATATATATATATATATATATATATATATACTTATTAGTAAACAAAAGAAAAAGAAAAGAAAAGAAAAGAAACAATGATAACAACAACAATAGACAACAACAACAATAACAACAAAACACAAACCCTAGTCCCGAATCCTAATCCTAACCCAACCCAAACCACAACATACACACAAAATATAAACACACACACACACACACATCCGATTACTTTCCCAGACCCGACAATGCGACCCCCTCTCGTTTTTCTTTCTATTTATACATGATTTTCGACAAAACCCTAACCCTAAAACTACCTCCCCTAGCCTCTTCCCAGACGAGCGTCACAATCCTGTGCCGCTGTGCTGCCGCCTGACCACCGCTGGAATCGACCGTCGCAGATCCGCCCCCGCGCGCACGCTTGTGCGCAGCCTACAACCCCGACGACCCAACTTCCCGGTATAATAACTTTCTCATCCCCGTATCGTTTTTCGATCGATTTCTTCATACACACTCACAACCAAACCCTCTAGGAATTCCTTCAAGTAGAATGATTTTAGGTGCACTAAATTGGGAGAAAATTTGATGCAAATTCAGGAAAAAACTATTTTGGTAACAGTATTGAATTCAATCTAAGTACCCATGTTTCCATCCAGTTTTTTCCATACCATGCTCGATTTTCAAAATCTATTTAAAAGGACTTATTAACAACATATCCAGGATTAAAACCCTTCTTTTAGTTTTAATTAACATGATATATTCGTCGAATAAAACATATTAGAAGTTGACTAAAAATTATGTTTTCAGAACCCAAAAATATACGATACGGAGTATGCCCCGCCAAATGGGACCACCTCGTCACTTACCAATTGCACCGAAGGCGCATATGGTATATCCTGACATGTGAGCTTTCACGAAAGTTGATTTAGATGTGTGTGCACGCCGGAATCAACCTGTATTCCTTATAAAGTTCTTCGTATCGGCATTTTGTAAAATATCCTAGAAGTTTGTGACCGCTCGTCGGAATAAGACAAAACTTATGCCATTGGGTCCGCGGTATTACGTTGGACCTGTGACCCAAGTTTCATGCGATTCTGAGACAGTTGACCGAGTCGCCATTTTACGGGCCCCACGGTTTGACCTGACTAGCAATTTTGTGATCGGCTCACATGAATTCAAAATTGGACATACCATTGAGTTCATATCATCTTTATGATTTGTTTAACCTATAATTTGTCCAATTTAGAGTACTTTATCCTGACATATTTTTTGGTGCAGAATGGCCCACATGTGGACTCCGTTTTGTCCGAAATTACTGTTTTAGCCCATGTGTCCAAATTGGATAAAAGGGTGGTATTTTCTAGCTATCTCGCTCATTCCAAAAAATGTTGGTGATGTCTGTTTCAGCATCCAAAGATGTTTGCGCTGCTCTTACATTTTTTGGATTTTTGGTACCTGTTGTCTTGAGTCGTTTCAGCACCAAATAACTGCCAGGCAAGTATACCTTGCCGTGATGACTGTTTATTTACATTTTGTATAGCGTATTGCATTTATGTTACTTATTTATTTAGTTATTTTCTATAAAACTGCGCATCCAAGATAGACTTGGGTGCAACGGCGGATTATGTCATCTTTATTTTATTCCTTATGCTTGTTGACCTAGAGTTATGTGACCACCAAATAATTGCTAGGTATTCTCATATCTCATAGACCTTGACACATAATTTGTACATATATGGATGTGTGATACACGTGAGAGGTTACGGACCATCGTATTTGGGTCGCTCCCGATGCATAAGGGACGTGTGTCGGCTTAGTCATATTTATTGTGTTAGGATGCATTTATTGGACTTAGTGGTAGGTGACTGGTCGTGTCGTGTCAGGAATAAGATCCGGAGAGTCGTTTGGGTGGAGAGGATATACACGAGTCGTTTGGGCTACTTTACACTTTCCTTTTTTGCCCGTAAGCTCCACTGGAGACTCACGATGTTATAACCCCATTATTTACTATAGGCCAATAACGATCGAAAGACGTTATGCCAGTGGCCCTTGGATCTCCAAGAGAACTATATCCGTCCCAATATTTTAGCCAGACAGCCCAATCGTGCTAAGGTTATCCTCAATTGCATTCACGTAGCTTGGTTAGTTTACCCAGTACATATGTTTATATTCAGTTTATGATTGGCATGCTTCTATGTATCTTATTACGTCCCTCTGAGGACCTAGTCCCTACCAGTTTTGCAGCATAGACCATTTTGGAGCCTGCCTGGTGTTGCTGATGTGTGTTACTTTATCATGCGGGCATTGGACTCAGGTACTATTTTTATTTCTATCGTCGTTATGTTTATCATTTCTCGTTACATATTTCTATCGTTATGGCCTAGTTTTATAGACTCATATTTCTTTCTTGAGTCTATTCGAGCTTGTGTTTTACTGGGCGGCTGACTTTAGCATATGTAGCTTATTCTTGTATTTTGTTTCACTGTGGATTGAGATATAGTTATATTTACTATATTATCTAGATAGTGACCATGATAGTACAACTAATATCTATTCAAGTCGGACAAGAGTTTGGTCGAATGTTTAGCTGGCATGTTACGTATTCCTAGTTCTACATATTTTGGGACTGGGGTGTGACAGTCAGTATGCCGGTCAGGGGGAAAATTCTCTAACTTGAGAAAATTCTAACTCCCACAAAATTCAAGAAAACATAATAAACAGTAAAAATACGTATATGTATACCAATACAGAAACTGTGAGACAAGTCTCATAACTCTCCCCTCCTTAGAAAAATTTCATCATCAGAATTTTAGTAAGGTCCAAATCAAGCAAGAAATCCAGAAAATCATGATATCAAGAACTAACCAGGAAACTCATGTAACTATGAAATCCAAGCAAGTAATGGAACAAAAAATTTAAAAGCAACTACAAACTACAGCAGAAAAATAATCTCACACAAGCTAAGATAAGATACGGAGGACACGAATAAGTATACCTCTTTAGTCGAACAAATAAGGGTAACGAGCACGGATATCATCATCGCGCTCCCACGTCGACTCACACAGTGAGTGTTCACCACAAGAAATATGAACTAGTCGGATAGTCCGGCTCTTGAGAACCTTCTTCCTTCGGTCCAAAATTGATACAGGCCTCTCCTCATACGATAGGTCGGTACCAAAGACCAGCTCAAAATAATCTAAGATATGGCTCGAATCCAAAATATACCGACGCAACTGAGATACGTAAAACATATCATGCACCTCATGAAGCGACGATGGAAGAGCTAGTCTATAAGAGACATCTCCCACGTACTCAAGAATATTAAAAGGACCAATAAACCTAGGACTAAGCTTTTTTCGTACTCCAAATCTGATAATCCCATGGGTAGACAAAATCCTAAGGAATATGTAGTCACCGACAAGAACTCAAGATGACGCCAATACGAATCTTTTCAACGATGCTGACGATCATGAGCTACTCTAAGATGCTCTCTGATCTTCCTGATAGCTCCAACTAACTGAGTGATCATCTCGGATCCAAGCACCTGTCTCTCGCCAATATTATTCTAAGTTAACGGTGATCTGCATCTCCAGCCATACAATGTGTCGAAGGGTGCCATCTGAATGATCCTCTGGAAGCCGTTGTTGTAGAAGAACTCTACCAAGTACCAGTAATCTTCACATGAACCAATGAAGTCTAGGGTACACGATCGAAGCACATCCTCCAAAGTCTTAATCGTACGCTCTGACTGGCCATCTGTCTGCGGATGGAAAGCTGAACTGAACCTCAGACAGGTGCCCAAACTCTCCTAAAGGATCTGCCAAAAATATGGTGTAAACCTGGAATCTCTGTCCGAGACTATCCTAATTGGCACTCCATGCAGTCTGACAATCTGCCTTATATACATCTCTGCTAGCTATTCGGTGGACTGACCAACTTGAAAGGTAGAAAGTGAGCAACCTTCGTGAGTCGATCTACTATCACCCAAACGATATTTCTACCAGTCTAGAATCTAGGAAGACCGGTCACGAAGTCTATGGTGATATGCTCCCACTTTCACTCTAGAATTGGTAAAGGCTGAAGAAGTCCGAACAATTTCTGATGCTCAGCCTTAACATGCTGACAAACTAAACACCGATAGACAAACTATGATATCTCCCTCTTTATTTCATTCTACCAGAAGTGCCGACGAATATCATGATACATCTTCACCCCTCCTGGATGAACAGAATACTGAGAACTATGGGCATCTGACATAATCTAGTGCCAGATATCTTTATTCGACACATAAAGTCGACCCCCAAACTTGAGAGTCCCATCCTCGTGAACGGTAAACTCTGCTAGACGTCTTGCCTCACACTCTATTCTGAGTCGCTGAATCCTGGCATCACCTGACTGAGCTGCTATGATCCTCTCAACAATGGTAGATTGAATCTATAATTCTGCCATCAAGCCAGCACCACCAGGTAACACTACCTCAATGCCCATCTCCTGAAGATCCTCTAGGATGTGACGATATTCCATCAAGAAATAAGCTTATGCTCTCTTACTCAAGGCATCTACAACAACGTTGGACTTCCCCAGATGATACTGAAGATCAATATCGTAATATGTCAGTAACTTCAGCCATCTCCTCTGCCGTGTGTTGAGGTCCCTCTGAGTGAACACATACCTCAACCTCTTATGATCACTAAAAATCTCTACTCGATCCCCATACAGATAATACCTCCAGAGCTTTTGTGCAAATACAACTACGGCTAACTCCAAACCATGCATCGAATAGTTTTTCTCGTGGTCTCGAAGCTACCGAGACACATAGGCTATCACTCTGCCATTTACATAAGGACACATCCTAGTCCTTTTCCTGATGTGTCACAATAAATTGTGAATCCACCTGGTCCAAGGGAAGTGTTATAATAGGAGCCAAAATCAAACTACACTTGAGCTTCTCGAAGGAAGCCTGAAAAGCATATGACCACTCGAAATGCACGTCCTTACATGTCAGCCATGTCAAGGGTGCGGAGATCCTAGAAAAGTCTGGCACAAATCATCTGTAGAAGCCTTTTAATCCGAGAAAACTATGTACATCTGAAACTGAGGCACTGGACAACTCTCGATAGCCTCTACCTTCTTGGGATCCACTTCTACACCTCCTCCAGAAATGATGTGACCCAAAAAAAAGATACGATCAAGCTAGAAATCATACTTGCTAAACTTTGCATATAACTGATGCTCTCGAAGAGTCTGAAGAACTACACGAAGAAGGTGCTCATGGTCGGTCTCACTCCGACTATAGTCAAGGGTATCATCAATAAACACTATCATAAACTTGTCTAGGTGAGGCATGAAGATACGATTCATGAATATCATTGGCGCATTGGTCACTCCAAATGGCATAACTAGAAACTCCCAATTGTCATATCTATATCTAAATGTCATCTTGGGTATATCCTGCTCTCTTACTCTGATCTGATAATACCCAAAAAATTGATCTTAGAAAATATAGCTGCTCTACTGAGCTGATCAAACAAGTCATCTATCCTGGGCAAGGGATACTTGTTCTTAATGGTCATCGGATTTAGTATACGATAATCAAACATAAATGCGGTGTGCCACACCCGATGTAGGGGCACGAGTAGTGAACAACGCTCAGCCTACGCCACAACATCGATGATAGAACATTGTTTATGTAATCTATCTATCTAACAATCAAGATATAAATATGCCACCAGTGTAATATGAATACTCATTCACAGATCTATAAGATGGAACAAATTGCACGAATAAGATATAAGGAATAGAAGAGTTACAATAAATGTCATAAGACAAATAATATTCAATGAGTCAAAAAAATACTAATAATAATGCTGTAGACAAATCCAGTACAAAAGAGTCTAACTACTGTGCTACAAGTCCTGGGTCATCTGTCTCAGTCGGGATGAGACCCTCCTAAGCCAAGGTCTCTGGCTCTATGCCTACGATATCCTGAGGCCAGTAGTGATTGGGGTACCACTCCTTAGTGTCATCTGGAAAAAATATATCCAATCAGGAAAGAAGCAAAGTACATCTCTAACAGCAGTTCTAATAAATAATATAAACTATGTAACAGTAAATAGAGCGAATATATAAGATGCAATATAAAGGTACAAAAGATATACAATAAAAGAATACTGGAAATAAATACAAGAATGAGCATCATAGAAATGAACAAGAAATATTACTACTAAGTGAGTGAGTACCAGCTTTAACATGTGATCGGCTTAGGAACTTGCACAAGGATTATGGCCTGATTAATCATACGTGCAGTGTATGATTAACACTATTCAAGGAACAAGACATGCACAAGGAGGGTATGATCACATATCTATACTACATACTCTTCACCCCCGAATGGTATAGTAGATCCAACCATGGTACGTTATGACACAGGATTCCATAAGAAGGGCGCTACTCTTCTAATGAACCAATGTCTATATTTGTACAAGAAGAACAAGGAAACAAGGCTTGCACAAGATACACCATAAATACCAAGGAATAACATCTCATGACTAGATCTAGATATACCAATCCATGTAACCATCGTGTCAAAAAATCAATGATATCTACAATAAATACAAGAGACATAGAGGATTTCATAAATAAGTAACTATCAGAGAATGTACTTGCCTAAATTATGGTAAATAGTATCAAATATGTTCGGTACGGTGCCTCGAAGACCTAAATATGGAATATTATATCAATACAAGGTTTCAGAATAAAAATAAGTTAAACTAGTCAACTTCTAGGTCAAAAAGTTATTTCTAAGTCAAAACAGTCAAACTAGGTCAACTCTAGGTCAAACTGGTCAAACTTGGTCAAACTAGCTATTTCTAGGTTGTATGAGTCTATTTCTAGGATATTGGGTCCATACACTATGTAACTAGGCCATACTAGCTATACTAGGATACTAAAAAATCAACAAGATACCGTTTCATAATATACACAATTTATTAGATATGAAAATATTATAATATGTATACAAAACAACAATATATAATACTCCTAACTAAACTAATGCTAAGTGGATATCTTGGCTTTGAACCAAAAGCGGTATCATACCACCTACACTCCCATCTTAATATGCAAACCCAATACCTTGAGTAAAACCCAATACCTTGACATTACCTTGGTATCTCAAGGTAATTCAATATCTAATATATTACTAATACCCATACACCTCACTATACATTAATATGTATTTAAACTTATAACAAGACTATACTAACTATATACTAACATATCCCTTCAGATATTCAATACCCGTACCCAAGATATCTTACTCTCATTGCCTTGGTATCTCGAGGTAATCTAGGAATAATACTAACTAGTACTTATGTATATATAAATCTCATATATAATATATACCAACTTATTTATAATATATACGTAAACTATTAGCTTATTAATATAAAATAATTAATCTATATATATATATATATATATATATAACTTACTAATGTATTAGCTTATCGAATCAGCTGCAGCTTATTGGAATCGCTGTTGTCGCTGCTTACTGTCGCTTCTGCTGCTTTCTGCTTCTGATGCTTACTGCTGCTGCTTCTGCTGCGACTTCTGCTTTCTACTACTTGTGCTTACTGTTTCTGCTGCTTTTCAGCTACTTTTCTACTGCTGCTTATCAATGCTTTTCTTCCTGCTTTCTATTGCTTTTCTCACTGTTTTTTATTATTTTATTCACTGTTTTTCATGGTTTCTTCTTCCCTCAAGCTCACACACATAAATACACATCTCTCTCTCTCTCTCTCTCTCTCTCTCTCTCACACACACACACATACACACACATACACACACACACACACACACACACACACACACACATATATATATATATATATATATATATTAGAGAAATACATGAACTTCTACTCTCCCATGATCACCAACACATCAACAAGAATTATGGATCAAACATATAAATATACATATACATATAGCTTACATAATAATTTTAATTACCAAATTATAATATCTATAATTGAATTAAATTGCAAAGAACAAACACGTGAAGTGCATCGCACCCGTATCACACTAGATCTATGATATGCTTGCGATACGGCTCCACCACACAACCAAACATATCCCAACGGATACAAGTAAGTCTAAAATCATAATTATGAATAATACGAAGAGCTAACTACTCATCTACGTGTCTGTATCAAAATATGACATGCTCAAACCCCGTGTCGGAGGAAAACCCCCAAAACAATCCATGTCTCCAAATTATTGGGATACGGCTTATACTAATCCAATTATGGACACGACACTAGCCACACACAATCAAACATATGTCAATTTGGTCTAATTGATCTATTGACAAACACAAGTTGTGTCAATCTCGAAATTCTCTCAAAATTGATACAAAATACCACATAACTTTCTCTATATGCCTCCTATGAACCTAATTCCAATTCCTATAGATAGCCTTAGCATATGGGGTGGTTCCTAATGATTATAATACAGATTTAGAGTCTAATTAGAAGAAGAAGATTGAATTGTATCTATTAGAAGATAGATTTCCAATGAAACCTTCAAATTGAGTGAAAAGAGCTTCCAACTTATAGATCCTTGCTCCTCCTTGTAGATCCTTTCTTCCTCCTTATAGATCATTGCTCTAATAGTCTCTAATGATGATTTAGGAATAAATTGAGAAGAAATTTGGGTATAATTTGATGTGGGAATGAAGAAATTTGGAAGAGAAAATTCTAGATCTAGTTTTGAAATAAAAAATGAAGAGAGAAATTTTTTCCTCCATTATAAATATGGCCCACCATATTTCCCCCTTCCTAAGCTACTATAAAATTTCTTAAGTACCCCTTGGGGCATCTCATGAAAAAATAATTAAGGAAGGAAGATTTTAGTCTAATTGGTTTAACTTAATTAATCATCCTCCTAATGAATGGGCTTTTTATTTGGCTCAATTTTAACTAGAATTAAATGTTTGTCCATGGATCTAATCTAAACTAGTTAGATCCACTAACACAAGTCAAAAATAATAAAATAGCATCTAACAATAAATAAATAATACAATAAATAAATTTATAATATCCACAATATTTAAGTAATTATGAAATTACCAAAATACCCTTTCCTAGGAAATATCGTAGTGACACTTGGTCCTCAACTCCTCAATCATCTGGTACAGAATCTCCAACTCTGATGGTGACATCCTATAGACTCTCTCTGAAACTGGTTTCGACCCTGGAATGAAATCAATGTAGAACTCTACGTCTCAAATTTACTGCATGCCGGAAGCTCGTCGAGAAATAGATCCGGGAACTTGCAGACAACTCTGGGGAACTACACCTCATTATTTACTGCCATCCTCCGGATAACTGACGGAGACTCCACCTTGCCTCTCAAAAATGAGAACTTCTCTTCGTCGGGGACACAAAAGATAATCTTGCCAACATAAAAATTTATCGTCGCGTATCGAGCACTAAACCAATCCATTCCTAGGATAATATCATAGTCTACCAGCCTAGTGAAAAACTCTCTACCGTATATTAAGACTCAACATGAGGCATAAACTATATCTACTCATACAGGATCGTTACCATTAAGTATATTCAACCTTACAGGAAATGACTCAGACTCCAAACTAACTCGTGTCGTGAATTGTACAGATATAAACAAATGGGAAGCACCAGAATTAAATAGAACTGAAGCTGAATGAGAATATAAGAGAATGGTACCTGTAACCAGATCTCTAGCTGCTAACGCCTAATCCAAGGTAAGCAGGAAAGCATGACCCTGCCCTCTGGGTGCTGGTCCCCTCTGTTCTTGGCCTCTTTGCCTAGCCTGAGCCTGGGACTGAGCATACTGCTACGGCCTCTACTGCTGAAACATCTGGGACTACGTCGTTAAAGGCCTCAGGGTCTGATGCTACTGAAGCGTTGCTGGTGCCCTGATCTGCGGAGCTGCTAACTAGACTGATAATGATCCAGTTGGAGACCTCCGAGGACAAGTACTCATCATGTAGTCCGCTCCACCACACACCCAACATAAGCCACGTGCCCTACGACATTCTGAAAGAACATGCCCTAGCTTCCCATAATGGGAATACCCTACTGAATAAGACGACCTCTACTACTAAGGACGCGTCTGAAAAGACTGCTAAACTGCTGATTTTGGGGCTGCTTCCCTTGAAGACTCGATCGTCAAAGCCCGAACTCCTGGGGCCGGTGTTAAAGACTGGGTAGAAGATCCCCTGAAAATATGAGGCCTCTTCTGGCCCCCAAACCCAATCAACAATCCTCTGGGAAGTGTACTCATGCCTCTTCGCTGCTCTCATCACAATGTCGAAAGTCTATAACTTATTCTACTCTACCGCCAGAATGATTTCCAGATGGAGTCCCTGCTGGAACCTTCAAGCATGGTCCAGCTCGGTCGCTAGCAAGGTGGGAGCAAACCGACTGAGCCTATAGAACTCTGCCGTATAGCCGTCGACGGTACTCGCAATCTGCATAAGGTTGTTAAACCTCTGCTGCAAGTTATAATGAGATACCGTGTCGAATTTTTGAGTTTGGAACCTTTCACTGAAGTCTGCATATGGTGTCAGATTTGTCAGTGAAATCTTTTGAGCTGCCTACCAGTCGTGGGCTAAATCTTGCAACTTTATCCTAACCACTACCACAAGCTCCCTACCCGAAACTCCTACTGCCTTAAGTATAATATCAATATCCTGAAGCCATGCATCAGATGCAATCTCATCCTTAATACCATAAAAGTACAGGAGATAAAGATGCCTGAAGGTGCTCGCAGAATTATATATATGAGGACCACCTCGCTCCAAGGCCGTCTGAATTGACTGAGTGAGAACTTCACTCTGGCTCTGATGCGTCACTATGAATCCTGTCAAAACATAAATTAGTTATCGGACAACATCGGGCTGCTCTGGCTAAAATGGATGCACATACACTATCGACTGATCGAGCTAAACATGTTGCTCTGCCCAAGGATATATCCTAAACTCTGCCCCTGAATACTGAGGCTAAACTCCAGGGATCGACTAGCCTACTGGATGCTGCTCTGCCATCGACTGAGCCCAAAAAATCTGACCCAAAGGATCAGGAACAGTGCTCCTGAAATTCAAAGAATACAAGGATCAAATCGAGGTACATGATAAAGCAAGGATGAAAGCAGATGATAGGTCAAAGATAAGAAATAGGATAATACAAAAAGAGATCAAGGAGGGGGCAAATAAAGATTGCGACATCTAAACATTGGCAAGCCCCACACGTTTGAAAAATATGACATACATGGGCCACCACTAAAACCTTGGCACACACTAGAAACTATATATTGGAGAGCGAGGGTAGAACTCTGCCAGCCATGTATACCAGAGTACTCCAGTACCCTAAGATACGGTCACGGATGTAAATAGACATGGGAGGTTAATGCTACAAGCCAACAGTCATCCTAGGTCAAGCAATCCTAGTATCTCAATCACAAGCATATAGGACAATATACAAGATATAAGATTCATCAGAAGCAAGATGGTAAAGCATCCCAAACCATGTATACATAGATGATCATGAAACTAGTAATACAAAATGAATAACTAGTAAGAGTATAAGTCATACATGATCAACTCTATCTATAGTCCAGAAAACGCTAATCATGTCACGGTTGTAGGCTAGAAGTCAAGTCCAAAACACGAGCTAACATATGCTCGGTAGCTAAACGCATCAAAAAAATATACAAGTATGAGATCTAGTAGGGAATGGAAGGAAAACTCACTCAGGTTGTCTGGTGCTCCAGGTGGTCACCATCCAGCGGAAGGTAAGGGTGATCCTCGGGTTCCGCTAAGAGATATGGTCATGCAAAACCAGTGGGATCAGATACCCAATAGCAAGTACCACAAAGGAGGCTAAAAACTATGAACTAAAACCAGCATGCAACACAAGCTACAATATACTAAGGCAACAAGTAACCACCAAAATATATAAAGTGCACCGACAAACATGAAAGAAAACTAGTATCTTGTAAAGTAAACATAAACACGTAGCATGTACAAGATTATGTGAATATATACTAGATTATGTCAATTGAACAAGAACATATAATTACAGAATCATGAAGCATGGCATAAGCACTAGTCATGAAAAGAAAAAATAATTGTAGAAAAGATAACTCGGCAAGCAACAAGAGAACTTAAAAACTTCCCAAAATTGGAGCAATAACCCTTAAACCAAACAAGGACCGGGGTCATAGATCTTTTCCCGAGTCACTACCAAAAAATAATAAAATAACAACGTTTTTAGCGACGTCGAAGTAAAACGTCACTAATATTTAAGATTTCAGCGACTCCAAATATTAACGTCGCTATAAGTCGCTGTTTGGCGACATATATCGACGTTTAGTAACTATAATTTAGTTTTTTAAAAGAATAGTCGCTATAAGTTATCTAAGGTCGCTAAACGTCGCTAAATTTTATAATTTAGCGACATTTAGCGACGTTTATATTTTAAATATTTAGCGACGTGTTTAGCGACGTCTATAACGTCGCAAAGCATTCAGTTAGCGACGTTATTAGTTGACGTCGGTAAATGTCGCTAAAATTTCAATAATATAGGGATCGATTCTGATTCCCCCCTTTTGTCAAAATTTCCCAAATTTTCAAAACCTGCCAAGGTGTTCCCCCCCCTCTCCGGCGACCGACGTCCTCCACAGCGGCCTACTCCGGCGTTCCCCTCCTCCTCCTCTTCCTCCTCCTCCTCCTCCTCCACAATGGCCTACTCCGGTAAACCCTAATTCTCTCTCTCTCTCTCTCTCTCTCTCTCTCTCACACACACACACACACACACATACACACACACACACATAGGATATGGCATGACACTGACACAAACATGACACACACACGTGACAGACATTGACACAGACACGACACATACACATATGACACCCTAACCCAAAACTGACACAGACACGACACACACGTGCCAGACATGACACACACGTGACAGACACGACATACATATGTGACAGACACGTGCTCTGTGTTCTTGCTGACTGCTAGTGCAAGCCTTGGCTTGCTGCACTGTGCTGAAACTGCACTGGGACTACTCATTACTGTGCCCTGCTTGCGTCTCAGTGCATTGATGAACTATAAACTACACTTGTTACTACATTTTATCTTCTTTGATGTTGATTTCTCTCACTTGCCACCTTCTTGCTGAGTATACTGCTCAGTGGCCGATGCTTCTTGCTGCACGGCTATTG
Source organism: Iris macrosiphon (assembly GCA_036927795.1). Taxonomy (NCBI): domain Eukaryota; kingdom Viridiplantae; phylum Streptophyta; class Magnoliopsida; order Asparagales; family Iridaceae; genus Iris; species Iris macrosiphon. Next base: position 84,006,307 of record JAYESA010000008.1, read on the forward strand.
ATTGCTCTTACTTATATGACTTCCTAGGTCAGTAGCCAGCTAATTTGTGCTTTGTACTATTCTTATATCAGGTGATCATGGTCCTATATGGCACACACATATGTAACATCAACATCTAGGCTTGGAAATCAATATTTACCACTATTGTTCAAAACTCAACCTTATAAATTATAAGAGAACCAGATCAATACCTTACTAAAGTTACACATATATGTGACACAACACACTTGCTCGGCCATGTCCTACACTTGTACTTTATGCGGTTCATAAAATATTCACTAGTTGAAGAGGATACTATAAGATATTAATATACTTGCACAATTTTGTATTTGTTAAGTTACTTAATACCTAGGTCAAACTTAACCACATAAATATTCATTTAGATATATGAATAGTTACAAAGATGCAAATATATGGGCATGATCTCATACCTAGATCACATGCAAATATATGGGCATGATCTCATACCTAGGTCAAACTCCATGTCTGTGTCAAACTGTGACATAGATTTTGTCAACTAATCATATGTTTAATGTGTACCTTTGTAGTTTGTACATCACAAAATTACTACTGAGGGAGTTAGTTGAGCAAGAAGGTGTGGGAGTCCAGTTTAGTTTTCTCAGTGCAGTTTAATATATTTAATTCCAATTTTTTGGTTTATCGACTTTGATTTCTCATTGATACATAGATTAGTATCCGTAAATAATTTTCTGACTACTTTCATGTATAATTGAGTACTAGTTCTAATAGAGAGTTGATATAAGATTGGCCCAAGCAATCACATAAAAATGTGCTAAATGGTGTTGAAACAAAAGGTTATAAGTTCATGGACAGTTAAGTATCAAACAATGGAAAACTTTATAACATATAATAGTAATAACTCAATTACTCAAACAACCATACTTGAAGGTAGCAGTGAGTATCAGTGCATGTACTGTATTTAACGATGAGTATATATGCTAGGACTAGGAGTATCAATGCATGTACTGTATTTAACGATGAGTATATACTTGAAGGTAATTGTATATTCATTTTTGCTGCAGAAGTATCTAAAAAAGGATATAAATTACTATATGTGTCATTGTTCGTGGATGTACAACCGTCATCCTGATAACATGTGCGGTGTGTGGGATAAATTTATTGAGGGTGTACAGCAGTTCCTGCAGTTCGCTAAGGCGTTCCCTCAGTACATAGACGGTACCAAAATTAAGTGTCCGTGTGTAAGATATCGCAACTTAAAATATCATCCAGAAGTGGAAGTCAGATATCATTTGTACTCGAAGGGTTTCACGCCGAATTACTATCAGTGGACCGTGCACGGAGAACTTGTGTCTTTAGCAACAAAGTCAGAGCCTTATGTGGAGCCGTATATGGATGTCCTCGACCACGGTGCTTACGACCACGGATGGGTGAACATGATTTTTGATGCGGCGGGACCTAGTTTCGATCCGGACAATCATGATGCAGCTGAGGAGGCACCGAATACCGATGCTGTTGGAGTTGTTGGAGAATGCAAGGACTCCATTATATCCTGGTTGTGAAGATCATTCACCGTTGGAGGTTATTACAAGATTGTTGAGCATCAAGTCCAATTTTAATATGTCGCAAGAATGCTATAACCGACTGATGGATTTGATTATAGAGATCTTACCAGAGGGTGCAAAGTTACCTAAAGACTTCTACCGATCTAAGAGGATGGTGAGATCGCTATGGATGGAATATGAGAAAATTGATACATGTCGCAACGGGTGCATTTTGTACTACAAAGACGACAAGGATGAAGATGCGTGCAGATTCTGTGGTGCTGATCGCTACAAGGCTACTAGAAGAGGAAAGTCTGTCGGTGCAAAGAAGCCTACTGATTCGATGCACTACTTGCCTTTGATGTCGCGGTTGCAGAGGATGTTTAGGGTGAATGAGACTGCAGAAAATATAAGTTGGCACAGGCAGAAATAGATCGAAGGAGTATTGGATCATCCATCCGATGGAAAAGTATGGAAGCACTTTGATCGAGAGTATCCAGATTTTGCTTCGGATCCGCGTAATGTCATATTGGGGCTCTCCTCCGACGATTTTACCCCATTCGGACTTTTGGGCTTCCAGTATTCGTGTTGTCCTATGATCGTCACTCCGTACAATCTACCGCCTTGGATGTGCATGAAGACTCCGTATATGTTCCTAACCGTTATTATCCCGGGTCCGAACAATCCGAAGAGGAACATCGATGTATATTTACAGCCTTTGATAGATGAGTTGAATCAGCTGTGGGAAGTAGGTGCCAACACGTACGATATTTCCAAAAAGCAGAATTTTCAGATGAGGGTAGCACTTGTGGACCATCAATAAATTTTTGGCATATGGAATATTATCAGAATGGAGAACTCATGGTCGTCTCTCATGTCCGTATTGCATGGACCATACTAAGACTTTTTGTTTGAAACACGGAGGCAAACCGTGCTTCTTCGATTGTCATCGATAATTTTTGCCGAAGGATCATCCGTATCGGAGGAACAGGATTGCTTTTTGTGCGGGCATTATGGAGAAGGCCAACCCACCGCCAAGGTGGCCCGAATACACGATATGGGAAGAGGTAAAAGATTTACCAAGTGCTATCGAAGAGCCTACTAAGGGGTACAAGTGTGACAGATTTGGTCGTACCCATAACTGGACGAAGAGGAGTATATTCTGGGATCTGCCATATTAGAGCACCAATCTGATCAGACATAACCTTGATGTCATACATATCGAGAAGAATGTGTTTGATAACATAATTAATACTATAATGGAGGTAAAGGGGAAGACGAAAGACAATCCGAAGGCCAGGTTGGACTTAGAAGAAATATGTAGACGTCCTGTGCTGTATTTGAAAGATGAGGGGAATGGAAAGTTAAAGCAGCCTAAGTCAGTTTTCTCACTAGAGAAGGAGGATAAAGGAAGACTTTGTAGGTGGATTCATGGTCTAAAATTTTCAGGCGGGTACGTGTCAAACTTGAGAAGATGCGTCGACCTCAAGGAAAACAAACTGGCGGGAATAAAGAGCCACGATTGTTACGTATTCATAGAGAGGTTAATTCCTATTGCATTTTAGGAATTCTTACCGCAGGTCATTTGGGATCCATTGACAGAGATCACCATATTCTTCAGAGATCTTTGTTCTACTAAGTTGCTCATCGATCGTCTAGAAAAGCAAGAGAAGGAAATTGCGGTAATATTATGTAAGCTCGAGAAGGTATTTTCTCCTAGATTCTTCGACTCTATGGAGCATTTGCCAATTCATCTTTCCTATGAGGCACGTGTTGGTGGTCCTGTCGGTTATCGGTGGATGTACCCCTTCGAGCGGCATCTGAATCACCTAAAGAGAAATGTGAAAAATAAGGCATCGGTTGAGGGCTCTATTTGTGAAGCTTATGTTCTCGAGGAGATTACAAACTTTTGCTTGACGTATTTCCAACCTCATGTTGCTACGAATATAATAAGAGCTCCGAGAAATGACGACGGATATCAGGAATCTAATGATGCAATACTCAAAGTATTCAATGCGTCCGGAAAGCCTTCGGGGAAATTGAAGAAGAGATATTTAAATGACGACGAGCTAAGGGCTGCTCAGTTGTATATATTACTCAATTGCGATGAGGATAAAGTAGAGAAGCTAAAGGGGTAATTAATTAATACGTCCACGTTTACATCATCTCAATGTAATAGTATAAGCTACTATTATGCTACTAATCAGCGGTTGCTTCGTTATTTTTCAGCACATATAATGATGAGTTGAGGTCGGTTAGACCCTACATAACAGATGAAGAAGTAGAACAAGAAATTAGACGCTATTTTCCTTCTTTGTTGAGCGCATACGTAAGGAGCTTGGTAGTTACTTTTTCTTTCTGCACTTGCATAAAAAATAACTTACTATCGCTACTTTATTATTTAGGTCGATCGTCTAATAACACCCGAGATTGAATCTATTAGAACTCTAGCCAAGGGTCCAATTACTGCCGTCAAAATATGGCCAAGTTTCTGTGTGAATGGGTTTAGGTTCAAGTCAACAAATGCTCCGATTAGAAATAGCTTTCTGGATCTTGATTTCACAAAAAACTTGTTTGTGTATCAAATCTTCGAAATACAAAGACGTCGATCCAGGCAATGATTTCTTTGGCATCTTACGAGAGATTGTGGAGTTGACATATAATTATGGCACAGAACCTGCTAAGATCGTGCTATTCAAGTGTGAATGGTTCGATCCGATTCAAGATCAAGGTTGGAAAATTGACAAGCATGGCCTTGTAGATATAAACTACAAGTGTATATATCAAGGCTACGAATCATTTGTCCTATCAAGTCAGGCTCAGCTCGTGTACTTTATAACTTATCATAGACAGAGGACAGCGAGGTCAGATTGGTAGACAGTATGTAAGACTAAAGCTAGAAATACCTTTGACATTGACGAAATAGCATATCAAAAGGACGAGCTACCTCTTGTAACAAATATTGTAGATGTGAACTCAACGGAAGTTACTCATTACACGAGTAATAATATAGAAAATGTAGAATTATCCGAAGAGGAAGATGAAGACGAAGACAAAGTAGATGAAAGTGAAGATGAGGAGGAAGAGGAAGAGGAGGATGAGCAAGGCGAACAAGATGAATTTTCTGAAGATGATTGAAAATAAAATATTTTGCATGTAGAATGTACTATATTTTGACTGTAGAATGTATTATTTTGACAAAGATATGTATTATATTTTTAATGTAGAATGTACTATCTATTTAGACTTGTGACACCACTAGTTATTTACTGTACAATTCTATGAATTCTGTGAGATATGCATAACATTTTGACTGTAGAATATACTTTATAATTGTCTATTTCTTTATTCATCATATGTTGTAATCAGGTATGACAGGACGACACGGAGGGTTCGACAGGTCCCAAGGTTGACGGAGTACTCCTCCGGTACTGCCTACTGTTGGTTCTGGATCATCGTCGCCTAGTACTCCAGTATATCGATCAGTCAAATCTCCGACTGCGATGATGTTACGTGGCATCACTTATAGGACGAGTAATTCCAGGCCTGATAGTACTCCCTCGTCCAGCATTCCTCCTTCTGACGAAACCATGGAGACAGATGAGCATATGGAGGAGGTCGAGCCGATGTTGTCCCAGCATCAGCTAGATCCTCCATGCACACCTCCGGAGGAGACGAGGACAAAGATTTGGGCCGACGGTACAAAGTAAGTCAATTAGATGGTTTTGCATCATATATATCGTGTATTTCTTTATTCATCATATATTAACTTTTTCGATAAAAATAATTATCTCTGTATAGATATCGTCCCTCGTCGGTACAGAGACGCCTGGGCCTCTTTCTGAGGAACAACTATGGTGGCCCTTGGATTAACTACTCTGAAGCTCTGGAGGAGAGGAAGGCGTTCTGGTTTGCGCACTTCAAGGTAAAAGTATATTATATAAATTCTCTAATTTATGCATATTATATAACTTACTAAATTATTTATTGTATCAAACATATTTCTATCCTCCGTACCGGGCCGAGTTGATCGAGCAGATGTTTCCTGTCATTGCCGCCAAGCTTATCCGTGATGCTCTGGATGACTAGAAGGCTCGTGATCGCGTTAGAAAACTGATCCAAGGTTGGATCTCGCCTGAGCAGTAGACTGCGATGAGGGCTAGATTCGACGATCCGAGGTACAAGAAAAGGTCTGAGAAGGCCAAGGCGGCTAGGCGGAAGGCAGCAAAGTGGTGTGGTGGCTTGATTCTGATGACGAAATATTTTCGTCATTTGGTATATTTTTTATTTTAAATATATTATTTTAATACAAGTACAATAAAATGATAGTAGGAAAAATGTTTAATTTTAGTACTAAATAATATATTTTTAACAGGTACAGAGGGGTGAGGATGCAAACATGGTGACCGTCTTCCTGGCCACCCATCGAAAGGACGAAAATCTCATTGATGAGAGGGCCTCCCAGACCTATGTAAGTATTACTTTACTTTGTGTTAATTTTAATATAACTTAGGCAATTATCGAGTATCCAAACTTTTCTAGCCCGAGTATCTTAGGCTGCGTGAGCGGGCGACTACTAGTGCATCTACAACGGGAGAGGCTGGTACTTTCTCGCAGCCCTCTCCAGCTCCGTCGGTGGACGAGCTGTGGGTGACCGCCGCTAGTGGTCTCCAGAGGAATACGTACCACGGTACAGGATACTATAGCGCCCTTGTTGCGACGCAGTCATCTAGGGCCTCCCCGACAAGTGCGCATTCCATACAGCCCTCGCAATCGTCGGTCCGAGTCCAAGAGGCCATTGACCGTCAGATTGCGTCTCTCCATGACGAGTTGCTGTGAAGGATAAAGGAGCAGCCCCCGTCCCAGCCGCAGGCGGACGATGCGATGCTCATCGCACGATTTAATATGCTCGAGTGCAGCATCAGGGAGCTCCAGGATTTGACAACTGATCTTAGAGCGTCGATAGAGCGCAACGTGACGGAGCTGCATGCTTCACAACTGTCTATGGGTGAGAGGCTAATGATGATGCAGGATTCAATGGTTCATAGCAGTACGAGGCTGTTATCTACCATGGATTCATACAACCAGCGACTAGCAGAGTTGGAGCAGATACGTCCTCCTAGTGTGCCTACAAAGACACAGACTCCACCAACGTCACTGCCTTCTCCATCGACATCGGTATCGATTTTACGGGAGCAGTATGATCTGTTCTTATCCTTCATGCGTACCGGTAGACATCCTCCTACAGATCCGTTATTTCAGACCATTGATATTTGGTCATTTATGAATATTTTTTATTTTTGATGCATTCAGACATTATTTCTTGTATTCTTTAGGACGAGGCTTTCAGACTCAGTTGTGAGGATATTTGCTCTATTCTTTACGATGATATTTTCTTCTGATTCGGTTTGTAATCTCAATATTTTGTTTTTTTAAAATTTTATTATATTATTTATATTAAATATATGTTAATTTATCGGTGTTGAGTGTTCAACCGAAGGGGGTCGGCGAACCCAGCAAATTCAACGGAGGGTTTCTCCGGGTCTATTAGTACAAATTGTGAATTCATAAACTACAGGAAGAATAGTTTGGAAACAATTCAGTATTCATTTTTTTATTTTTTCACTGTATCTTTAGCGACGTTTTGCGACGTTTTGCAACGTCAACTCACGTTGCTAATTACGTTACAAATTACGTCGCTAATTATGTCGCTATATTCGTCGTTAAATAGCTACACACGTCGCTAAACAAGTCGCTGTCCGTCGCAAATTACTGACATGGCAGTATTGCCAGGTCATATTAACGTCGCTAAATTAGTCGCACAATATCGCTAAATGAGTCGTACATACGTCGCTATAAAAGTCGCTATTTACGTCGCTACTAACGTCGCTATATATGTCGCTAATTTAGCGACATATAGCGACAAAAATGCACGTCGCTAATTTAATAACGTTGCGTCGCTGCACGTCACTAATATAGCGACGCATATACGTCGCTAAAAAATGTCGAAATAGCGACGTTTGGCAACGTTTTTTCTGTCAGAGACTAGTTTAACGACGACTTAAACAAAACGTCGCTAATTACGTCGCTAAAGTTATTTAGCAACATTTTTTTGCCATTTAGCACTTTTTTTACATCGCTAAATTGACTTATTCTGGTAGTGAGTCGAACCTAGTCTTTGGTCACTTTCGATACACATGACAATACGAGGAAAGAAAAGACAATACTCGAGCATGAAGTAAATGACGCACAACCAAGAAAAATATGGCCAAGCATGTACTACGGCTTATTATCATTAGATAACTAGGGTTATCACAAAACCTAATTACTAACAAATATAATCTTGAGAACCCCTCAATTGGTCACATGCCCTGCAGACTATCCGAGATACCCCAAACATGTAAACAGAAAAGAAGTATAGCAGATACACCACCCGAAGATGTGCTCCTAAGACAAACATCACACAATGGTGAGTTTGCGTAAAACATGTATATGTATCACTCGACGGTGAACTAGAAAAGTGCCCCTCACGACGGAGTGCTCCAAATCCATAAAAAAACTCGAAAAACATAGCTGAAATACTGGGAGTGTATGCAACCTAGAGGTTCTCCCCTCCCGATGATATAATAATTTTTAAGCTAGTTGTTAATCCTTAACATTTTGTTTAGGATTATGGGTGTGGCATTCCGCAAAATTTATCCTAGACATGTACTCCTCACAGATATATGCAAAATTGGACCATGATTTAACAATCACAAATACAAAACTGGACAAGAATACAATCACATAGTTATAGGCATGACTAGGTGCGCTATAATAAGCCAAAACAAGTAATAATACAAAGACAAGAATCATGAGTGCACTACTATGAGTCACTGTCTACCATGTACTAGGCAAGGATCATTAGTGTACTACTACAAGTCACTATCAAGCATGTACTCATATCAAGTGTATATAGGGTGTAAATCCTCCCCTAACATACAAGGTCGCCTGGTCATGTAATCATGTCTAATGTATCTGGGGTGTAATCAACACCTAGTTATACAAGTGTTTGGTCATGTCTAGGCATTACAAGGTCACTAGTAATCATGGCAAAAATTTATGCACATAGGTGCCATGCGAGAAGAACAAAAAAAATACGATAAAAAGATAAATTATATAAAAAAGAGTAAAAATTGGTATACCGTCAGTATACTGTATTATACAATCGGTATGTCGTCCAAGACACAACAAAAGAGTCAGGAAAACAAGGTTAGGTAAAAGGTATACTGTCGGTATACACCAGTACACCATCGGTATGCCAACCAAAATCACAGTAGCTTTCGGATTCAAATAAATCGGTACATCGTCGGAACAGACCAGTACACCGTTGGTGTGTCAGTTTAGATCCCAACAGGTTATCGATTCCAAGTCAGACTAAAATCTGTATAATGTCAGTATTTCGGTTCCGATAGGTAATTCTAGGGGAAGTCCAAGGAAAGTCTGGTTCCGGGACCAAAATCACGTTCCGAAACTCAGAATAAACTGGTCTAGTAAACTGTCAAGACTAAGGGTAGGTCTCATATAGCATGTAGGCTAAGTTTTATGGCAATCACTCCGGTTATTATTTTTGACGTCGAGTTTTCTGTCAAGTAAATATTAGGGTTCTACAGGAAAAACCAAAACCTAGCTCAAATTAATTTCAGAAACATGCATATAGTTGGAAAACATGAAAGAAACATATTCAACAAAATTTCATAAAATTCTAAGTATATAAAATCAAGGAAAACAAAAACTGTAATAAAATAATATCGTTTAAGATTTTGGCAACATATACTTGCCAAAAGTCGAGCTCCCAGCCTAAACCTTCTAATCCACCACCAAGAGGGGTTCAGAAATCATATGGCCTCAAGACCAAGCTCCAAGCTCCAATGGAAAGTGGAGAGGAAATGAAGAGAGAAGAAACAAAGAATCGAGAAAGGAGAGAGAAAATGAACGAGTATATATAGAAGTCAGGAATTAATCGTGACTATTGGATCTGCCTCACCAGCGATCCAAGTCTCGATTTAAATCAATCTCGTCCACTCAAAAAAAACCATATATATATATATATATATATATATATATATATATATATATATATATATATATATATATATATATATATATATATATATATATATATCCATTGGATAATATGATGCTTCAGAACCAAGTAACCAATGGGTAAAGGATTCCTCGATGCTATTCACAAAAATATCAAAATATTATTCATCAAAATATCAAAATACTATTCACAAATATCTCAAAAGTAATGGGATGACAACCCGAACGGTATACCAGCGGTACAGACCAGTATATCGTCGGTATGCCGATCAGGGGAAAAAGTCTCTAATTTGAGAAAATTCTAAATCCCACAAAATTCAAGAAAACATAATGCATAGTAATAATATGTATCTGTATACCAATACAGATACTGTGAGACGAGTCTCACAGCCAGAGCTTAGTTGGTATACAAAAAACACGTAAAAGGGTGGCACGTCCAGAGTTTGTTCTTTGGTGGTCGCATCGAACTGGTGCATGCAGTAATTACGGCCATTACCTGATACTGGCTCTAGGCCATCTTACTTCATACTGCTACTATACTGATGATCGAGAAGACATATGCTAACTTTATCTGGAGAGGGGGTGTCCATGCTATAGGATATGAGACTTTGTTCTATCCTAGATAGGAGGGAGGAGTGCGATTGAGGCCATTGTGCCTTCTCCGAGACATGGCACGGTTTGAAGTTACTTGGAAGTTTCTACGAATGACTCCTTATGGGATAGCTGGACGGAGAGTAGGTATCTGTAGGGGAGTAATTTGTGGGGGCGTCGCCCTAATAATAACAACTCTGTCATATTCAAAAATATTTTACATTATCGTGCTCTCCTTAAGAAGAAGATATCGAGGGTCTTCAAGGATGGGGAGTACACAGACTTATGGCTTGACTCTTGGAGAGATCGCTAGAACCTTGCGGAATGAGGGGGGTAGAACGCCTTTGCAATGGCAGGGAGAAGAGAGGGGGTCTGTACTATATATGTCAGTTGGCTGGAATAATACGCGAGTGGCAGATTGATGCGTCCCTCCTGGGGGACACCTGGGGCTGGGACTGCATGAGGAGCCGCGGTTTCCCTCATCACGAGGTGGCGGATAGCATCCGGACTACACACCCGAAGTGGTAGCTGACAGACATAATATGGTTCAGAGGCGTAGCGAGCAAAATGCAATATTCTTTATGCAAGTTGGGGTTTTGTAGGTTGCTCACTCGAGATAGACTGAACAGATTCGGGGTGCAGAAGGTCGAGTTACAATGTGTCTTATGTCGACAGTGTAATGAAACAATTGAACACTCGTTATTTAACTGTTCGACGTCTTGGTGCATATGGGTGTCCCAAAGGGATAAACTACAATTAGGGAGCAAGTGTACTCAAGACTGGAAGGCTATCGTGGAGGACGTCAGACAAGCAAGACGACGGGGATCGGGTTGGTTCAATGAAGCATGCATCTGCCTTGCTGTAACAGTATTGCACGTATGGAGAGAGCAGAACAAACGTATTTTTGAGAGACTGGAGACGTCTAATGTCGATATTATCCATAATATTGAACATGATGTATATGTGATTTTAAATAAGGGAAAGCCAAAGCAAGGTGATCCGATATAACTGAGCTTGTTATTTGATCTTAATACAATTACATTTTTTCAATATATATATATATATATATATATATATATATATATATATATATATATATATATATATATATATATATATATATATACACACACCATCGTCAAAATTCAAAATGAGTCGATATATAGCAGACACAAAACCAACAGTATGTACTACGTATTCAATATCATAGGCACCACCATGCATCTTTATTTATTTATTTGATTAATTACATATCAAATAATTATTCTATAGAGCAGCTAGCTAGCTAGCACACAAATATATAAACGTGTGTTGATACGTACTAATTTCCATGCATGCATGCAATAGATAGATAGCGTGGATGGATCAGTTGATCTGTCCACCATCCCCTGGGTCCGGATCACGCCTTATTGGTCGCCCCCCCAATAGAAATGCTGCTTCGGCCATTGGTACTACAACGTCGACATGTTGCTGCTGCATGCATGGAACGAACATAAGTAATGATCGACACGCACTACTTTCTTCTTTTTCTTCCTCCTTTTGTGCTGCAGGAGAAGGATCATTGACAGAAAGGGGAGAAGGAGCAGTAGCATTAGTTGGGATCAATCCCAAGCAGCTAAGACGAGCTATCACCAAATAACAGCATAGATCATCGTTGGCACTTCTTTCTTTAGCCATCTTCTTCTTCTTCTTCTACGTTATTTTCGATTGAGTTGAGGTCTCCCTTATTGCCTTTTATATATATACTTCGGACATGACGTGGTACGTATGACTATAATCTTTCCTTTCCTTGTATAGATTATCAATCGTCATACATATACACACAAAAATAATCCTTCTTTTAAATTAATTATTTTATACTATATTATTTCCGAATTACAGGACCTACCAATTAAATTTAGGTTACTGTGTAATACTGTTACAATAAAATATCAGATATGATTATAATATTTTCTTGTATAGATTATCATGAAGTGGTCTGAGCGTATGAGTATAATATTTCCTTCCATAAATTTTAGTGGTCATCCAAAAAATTTGGATGATGTCATCCTTAATTATCTGACATCTGACATGATAGTTGACATGACTAATTTTAATTTAAAAAAATTATAATAAAAAAATATTTAATATATTAAATTTAATTTTAATTTTAATTTTAATGTTAAAATTTTTTATGTCAGCTGTCACAGAAGATGACATCACCCAAAAATAATAATATTTTTTATTGACATCACCCAATAATAATAATAATTTGTATTATTTATGTAACACGTATTGAATTACAAGATCTACCAATTAAATTTAGGTTACAGTGAAATATTGTTACCAATAAAATATTTTTTTGTTACATGTTTGGTATATGATTATAATATTTTCTTGTAAAGATTATAATGACGTGGTCCGACTGTATGAGTATAATATTTGCTTGTACAGATTATATATTAATCATTATCCAAAAAAAATTTGGAGATGTCATTTTTCATTATGTGATATCTGAAATTACAACTGACATGACAAATTTTAATTCAATAAAATTTATCACCCAAAATTATTTAATATTGATATTGATATTGATATTGATATTGATATTAATTTAATCTTAATGTTAAAATAGTTATATCAGCTATCACATAAACAAATATGACATCATCCAAAAAAAATTGATAATGAAAAATATTTTTGCATTATTTCCGTAACACATATAGAATTACATGTTCGACCAATTAAAATTAGGTTACAGTGTAATACTATTACAATAAATATATTTTTGTTAATTACAAGGACTTCAATATAATATTGTTAGAAACAGTCGAGCATCCTTGTTGTCGACGTTCATCAGCCTGCGGTGGTCGAGGTCCATGAAGTTCGTCAAGCTGGATATATGCACCATGAGCGGGTCGAGGTCGAGTCAGCGGGTTGTCAACATCAAACCAGACAGAGAGGACCTATAAATATATTTATATATATGCATGTATGAACTTTTTCTTCAATCAGGAAAATTATTATCCTCTTTTGTTTAACAACGCATTTCTACTCTAGCACGACTGTTTGCATAATTATGTCTTTGGCTCTACATTTTTTATGCATGTATTTTAGGGTGGAAAATAAAGTGGTTTGGATGGTTCCAACACAACGAGGAAGTGAAATTCAAATTTTTTTTTCTATACTAGTAAATTCACCACGTAAAATATTTTTTCTTCTTCTAATATTAATTTAAATTTGTTTAAATATATAAAAATATTTAAAATAAAATTTATTAATATATATGTTTATGTTTTAATTAAAATTTGTTATATATTTGATTATATTTTAATTATAATTTATTATGGATATATTTCTACTTTTTATAAAGAGTCTTGAAAACGGTTAGCAGTCGACGTCTAAGCGTATATCTTCACGTAATTAAAGATTAAAAAATTATAAATTTAACTAATTGTTTAACTACTTAATATTATTTAATTATAAACAAACATATATTCAAACTCATGTGGGGTAGGAGGTATTCTCCTTGGTTGGTTGGGTTCGAAACCATGGACTGTTATTTATCTCAAGTTTAATTTTTTTTCGAACAATTTTTTGTAATATATATATATATATATATATATATATATATATATATATATATATATATATATATATATATATATATATATATATACTAGTAAATTCATGTGCGTTGCACGTAATATTTTTTTCCTGATTTTAATGTAAAATTGTTTAAATATTTAAATATATTTGAATTAATATTTATTATATAAATATTTATGTTTTAATTAGAATTTGTTATATATTTATTATATTTTAAATATAATTTGTTATGAATGTTTTTCTTCTTTTCATAAAGAGTCTTGAAAACAGTCTAAGCATATATTTTCAAGTAATTAAAAATTAAAGACAATAAATATATTTAATTAATTGTTTAACTACATAATATTATCTAATTATAAATAAACACCTCTTATAATTCATGTGGGAGTTATTCTCACTGGTTGACTTGGTTTGAATCACTGAAGTGTTATTTATAACAAATTTAATTTTGCTAACAACTTTTTAAGTAATAATAATTATTTAAAAATAATTAATCGAGGATATAGATACGACTTAGATAGCTCAATTTTGTGCCGTTTCCAAGCCCTCTTATATACACACACGTGCGTTGCACGTATTTTATATGATCCGAAAAGAACAAACAACAATTTTTTTTTACTACATGAGGTCCCTTAACTTTTTACATCTTGAGAAGAGCAAACAAAGCTACCCATTAAAAAAAAATTTAACACGTAATTACCTAACTATCCATGTTAAATTTAATTAATAATTTTAATTAGTAAAAGTAGATAAAAATATTTTACAAACAAAAACTTTCATAATGAAGTTGCAACTTTTTGTTGGAGTGGTGGGGGTTCACAACCTATGTGGAGAACACCCCGGAGTGCGACGAGCACAGTCTGTATGTTAGAGAAGCTGGGGGAGGCAATTATCCGACACTAGCTCTAGGCCATCTTACTTCCTACTGCTACTATACTGATGATCGAGAGAATATGTGCTAACTTTATCTGGAGAGGGGGTGTCTATGCTATAGGATATGATACTTTGTTCCATCCTAGATAGAGGGAGGAGTGCGATTGAGGCCACTGTGCCTTCTCCGAGACATGGCACGGTTTGAAGTTACTTGGAAGTTTCTAACGAATGACTCCTTATGGGATAGCTGGATGGAGAGTAGGTATCTGCAGGGGAGTAATTTGTGGGAGAGTCGTCCTGATAATAACAACTCTATCATATTAAAAAATATTTTACATTATCGTGCTCTCCTTAAGAAGAAGATATCGAGGGTCTTCAAGGATGAGGAGTACACAGACTTATGGCTTGACTCTTGGAGATATCGCAAGAACCTTGCGGACTGAGGGGGGTAGAACGCCTTTGCAATGGCAGGGAGATGGAGCGGATCTGCACTATTTTGCGGCAAGGAACTTGGCGTCTAAAACTCCACGGCTATACATGTTAGTTAGCTGGAATAATCCGCGAGTGGCCGATTGATGCGTCCCTCCGGAGGGACACCTGGAGCTGGCACTACACGGGGAGCTGCGATTTCCCTCATCGCGAGTTGGCGGATAGCATCCGGACTACACAACCGGAGTGGGAGCTAGCAGACATAATATGGTTCAGTGGCGTAGCGAGAAAAATGCAATACTCTTTATACAAGTTGGGGCTTTGTAGGTTTCTCACTCGAGATAGACTGAACAGATTCAGGGTGCAGAAGGTCGAGTTACAATGCGTCTTATGTCGACAGTGTGATGAAACAATGGAACACTCGTTATTTAACTGTTCGACGTCTTGGTGCACATGGGTGTCCCAAAGGGAGAAACTACCGTTAGGGAGCAGGTGTACTCAAGACTGGAAGGCTATCGTGGAGGACGTCAGGCAAGCAAGACGACGGGGATCGGGTTGGTTCAATGAAGCACGCATCTGTCTTGCTGTAACAGTAATGCACGCATGGAGAGAGCAGAACAAACGTATTTTTTAGAGACTGGAGACACGTCTAATGTCGATATTATCCATAATATAGAACATGATGTATATGTGATTTTAAATAAAGGAAAGCCAAAGCAAGGTGATCCGATATAACCGAGCTTGTTATTTGATCTTAATACAATTACATTTTTCCAATATATATATATATATATATATATATATATATATATATATATATATATATATATATATATATATATATATATATATATATATATATATATACACCATCGTCAAAATTCAAAATGAGTCGATATATAGCAGACAAAAAACCAACAGTATGTACTACGTATTCAATATCATTGGCACCACCATGCATCTTTATTTATTTATTTGATTAATTACATATCAAATGATTATTCTATAGAGCAGCTAGCTAGCTAGCACACAAATATATAAACGTGTGTTGATATGTACTAATTTCCATGCATGCATGCAATAGATAGATAGCATGGATGGATCAGTTGATCTGTCCACCATCCCCTGGGTCCGGATCACGCCTTATTGGTCGCCCCCCCAATAGAAATGCTGCTTCGGCCATTGGTACTACAACGTCGACATGTTGCTGCTGCATGCATGGAACGAACATAAGTAATGATCGACACGCACTACTTTCTTCTTTTTCTTCCTCCTTTTGTGCTGCAGGAGAAGGATCATTGACAGAAAGGGGAGAAGGAGCAGTAGCATTAGTTGGGATCAATCCCAAGCAGCTAAGACGAGCTATCACCAAATAACAGCATAGATCATCGTTGGCACTTCTTTCTTTAGCCATCTTCTTCTTCTTCTTCTTCTACGTTATTTTCGATTGAGTTGAGGTCTCCCTTATTGCCTTTTATATATATACTTCGGACATGACGTGGTACGTATGACTATAATCTTTCCTTTCTAGATTATCAATCGTCATACATATACACACAAAAATAATCCTTCTTTTAAATTAATTATTTTATACTATATTATTTCCGAATTACAGGACCTACCAATTAAATTTAGGTTACTGTGTAATACTGTTACAATAAAATATCATGTATGATTATAATATTTTCTTGTATAGATTATCATGAAGTGGTCTGAGCGTATGAGTATAATATTTCCTTACATAAATTTTAGTGGTCATCCAAAAAATTTGGATGATGTAATCCTTAATTATCTGACATCTGACATGATAGTTGACATGACTAATTTTAATTCAAAAAAATTATAATAAAAAAATATTTAATATATTAAATTTAATTTTAATTTTAATTTTAATGTTAAAATTTTTTATGTCAGCTGTCACAGAAGATGACATCAACCAAAAATAATAATATTTTTTATTGACCTCACCCAATAATAATAATAATTTGTATTATTTATGTAACACGTATTGAATTACACGATCTACCAATTAAATTTAGGTTACAGTGAAATATTGTTACCAATAAAATATTTTTATGTTACATGTATGGTATATGATTATAATATTTTCTTGTAAAGATTATAATGACGTGGTCCGACTGTATGAGTATAATATTTTTTTTGTACAGATTATATATTAATCATTATCCAAAAAAATTTTGGAGATGTCATTTTTTATTATGTGATATCTGACATTACAACTGACATGACAAATTTTAATTCAAAAACATTTATCACCCAAAATTATTTAATATTGATATTGATATTAATTTAATCTTAATGTTAAAATAGTTATATCAGCTATCACATAAACAAATATGACATCATCCAAAAAAATTTGATAATGAAAAATATTTTTGCATTATTTCCGTAACACATAGAATTACATGTTCGACCAATTAAAATTAGGTTACAGTGTAATACTATTACAATAAATATATTTTTGTTAATTACAAGGACTTCAATATAATATTGTTAGAAACAGTCGAACATCCTTGTTGTCGACGTTCATCAGCCTGCGGTGGTCGAGGTCCATGAAGTTCGTCAAGCTGGATATATGCACCATGAGAGGGTCGAGGTCGAGTCAGCGGGTTTTCAACGTCAAACCGGACAGAGAGGACCTATAAATATATTTAAATATATGCATGTTTGAACTTTTTCTACAATCAGGAAAATTATTATCCTCTTTTGTTTAACAACGCATTTCTACTCTAGCACAACTGTTTGCACAATTATGTCTTTGGCTCTACATTTTTTATGCATGTATTTTAGGGTGGACAATAAAGTGGTTTGGATGGTTCCAACACAATGAGGAAGTGAAATTCATTTTTTTTTCTATACTAGTAAATTCACCACGTAAAATATTTTTTCTTCTTCTAATATTAATTTAAATTTTTTAAATATATAAAAATATTTAAAATAAAATTTATTAATATATATGTTTATATTTTAATTAAAATTTGTTATATATTTGTTTATTTTTTAATTATAATTTGTTATGGATATATTTCTACTTTTTATAAAGAGTCTTGAAAACGGTTAGCAGTCGACGTCTAAGCGTATATCTTCACATAATTAAAGATTAAAACAATTATAAATTTAACTAATTATTTAACTACTTAATATTATCAATTATAAACAAACATCTATTCAAACTCATGTAGGGTAGGAGGTATTCTCCTTGGTTGGTTGGGTTTGAAACCATGGACTGTTATTTATCTCAAATTTAATTTTTTTCGAACAATTTTTTGTAATATATATATATATATATATATATATATATATATATATATATATATATATATATATACACTAGTGAATTCATGTGCGTTGCACGTAATATTTTTTTCTTGATATTAATGTAAAATTATTTAAATATTTAAATATATTTTAATTAATATTTATTATATAAATATTTATGTTTTAATTAGAATTTGTTATATATTTGATTATATTTTAAATATAATTTGTTGTTGATGTTTTTCTTCTTTTCATAATG
This sequence comes from Iris macrosiphon, assembly GCA_036927795.1. NCBI lineage: Eukaryota > Viridiplantae > Streptophyta > Magnoliopsida > Asparagales > Iridaceae > Iris > Iris macrosiphon. The sequence continues at coordinate 84,024,934 of JAYESA010000008.1, forward strand.
AGTCTTTAAAATGGTCTAGGCATATGTCCTTGAGTAATTAAAAATTAAAGAAAATAAATATATTTAACTAATTGTTTAACTACTTAATATTATCTAATTATAAATAAACGCCTCTTATAATTCATGTGGGAGAGTCGTCCTGATAATAACAACTCTATCATATTCAAAAATATTTTACATTATCGTGCTCTCCTTAAGAAGAAGATATCGAGGGTCTTCAAGGATGGGGAGTACACAGATTTATGGCTTGACTCTTGGAGATATCGCCAGAACTTTATGGACTGAGGGGGGTAGAACGCCTTTGCAATGGCAGGGAGATGGAGCGGGTCTGCACTATTTTGCAACAAGGAACTTGGCGAAAAAAACTCCACGGCTATACATGTTAGTTAGCTGGAATAATCCGCGAGTGGTAGATTGATGCGTCCCTCCGGAGGGACAATTGGAGCTGGCACTGCACGGGGAGCTGCGGTTTCCCTTATCGCGAGGTGGCGGATAACATTCGGACTACACAACCGAAGTGGGAGCTGGCAGACATAATATGGTTCAGAGGCGTAGTGAGCAAAATGCAATACTCATTATATAAGTTGGGGCTTTGTAGGTTTCTCACTCGAGATAGACTAAACAGATTCAGGGTGCAGAAGGTCGAGTTACAATGCGTCTTATGTCGACAGTGTGATGAAACAATGGAACACTCGTTATTTAACTGTTCGACATCTTGGTGCATATGGGTGTCCCAAAGGGAGAAACTACCGTTAGGGAGCAGGTGTACTCAAGACTGGAAGGCTACGATGGGGATCGGGTTGGTTCAATAAAGCACGCATCTGCCTTGCTGTAACAGTATTGCACGTATGGAGAGAGCAGAACAAACGTATTTTTGAGAGGCTGGAGACATCTAATGTCGATATTATCCATAATATTGAACATGATGTATATGTGATTTTAAATAAGAGAAAAACCAAAGCAAGGTGATCCGATATAACCGAACTTGTTATTTGATCTTAATACATTTACCATCGTCAAAATTCAAAATGAGTCGATATATAGCAGACAAAAAACCAACAGTATGTACTACGTATTTAATATCATAGGCACCACCATGCATCTTTATTTATTTATTTGATTAATTACATATCAAATAATTATTCTATAGAGCAGCCCGCACACAAATATATAAATGTGTGTTGACATGTACTAATTTCCATGCATGCATGCATAGATAGATAGCATGAATAGATCAGTTGATCTGTCCACCATTCCCTGGGTCCGGATCACGCCTTATTGGTCGCCCCCCCAATAGAAATGCTGCTTCGGCCATTGGTACTGCAACGTCGACATGTTGTTGCTGCATGCATGGAACAAACATGTTAGACTTATTCCTGTGCATACTAAGTTCGTGGGATATGTGTGGTGATTTATGGTCCAAGGAGAAAATAGCTCTGGATTTTAGATGAGGAGTTATACATGTAAGCCTATAAAAGACACACTACTCGTTTTAATAAAATGTCAGAACATGCCATCTTCTTGTCCTCTTTGTGTTCTATTTCCTCTACACACACACTTGCGTTCTCCATTCGCAGGTGTTCAACAAGTGGTATCAGAGCCATGTCGTCTGATGCGGACGGAAATCCACTCACAACTCCATCAGTGTCGACGTCGAGTCCAGCGAGCGGCTCGAGATTGGCAGGCACCCTGGTGATCCCGAAGGTGTTTCAGGAGTCCGGCGGGACGCATTATCCACAACTCACGCGTGCAAACTACGATGAATGGGCCCTGGCGATGCAGTGTATGCTGGAGGCAAGAGGTCTCTGGGGGGCGGTGCACACCGGGACGACGGAGCGGGAGCTGGATAGGAAAGCAATGGAGGCTCTCCTACGTTCTGTCCCGCCAGCGATGATCTCATCATTGGCGATCAAGGCGATGACGCGGGAGGCATGGCAGTCTTTGAAGACGGTGCACGTCGGCAGCAATCACGTCAAGAAAGCAAAGGTGCAGTCGCTGCGCAAACAGTATGAACAGCTGGCATTCCGGGACGGTGAGGGCATAGATTATTTCTCCATGCGTCTCACTTCTCTGTTGAGCGCTCTCGCCGCACTCGGCGACACGTTCTCCGAGGACAAGCTCGTCCTCAAGATGCTGGCGGCGGTTCCCAAGAAATACAGCCAGACCGCCCTTGCTATCGAGACCCTCTTGGGTCTCGATGTGCTCACCATTGAGGATCTAACGGGGAGGCTTAAGGCAACGGAGATCAGGGACGAGATCGAGACTGGCAGCACCTCGGGCGGCAAGTTACTGCTTACAGAGGAGGAGTGGGCTGCTCGCAAGAAACAATAGAGAAACGCCCGACACCCACGCCGAGGCGATCGAGCAGGTGATGCTCAACGAGGAGTGCACCATGGTAAAGCTTGGGGAGCGAGAGGACATCGACAATGTGACCTGGTACTACGACATGGGAGCATCTAATCATATGACGGGCGCACGGGCAGTCTTCTCCGAACTCGACATCGGCGTCTGGGGCAGCGTCAAATTTGACGATGTCTCCGTCGTGGACATCCAAGACCGGGTCACGGTGGTGTTCACGGGCCAAGGAAGAGAACATCGAGCCCTCACCAACGTCTACTTCATTCCCCGGTTGCGTAGCAACTTCGTCAGCATCAGGCAATTGGACGAGACCGGCTGCTCCACGCTAATCGAGGATGGAATGCTCCGAATCTGCGACAAACAGCGCTACCTCCTCGCTAAGGTATCACGCACTTTAAATCGTCTATATATTCTTCCATTGCGGATCGCACAGCCGGTGTGCCTCGCGGCATAGTGCTCGGACATGGCGTGGCGCTGGCATGCGCGCTACGGCCATCTACACTTCGACGCCCTTCGTCGTTTGAGCAGCGGAAACATGGTGGACAGCCTTCCGCATATTGATCACGTCGATCAGTTGTGCGACAGCTGTTTGGCCGGAAAGCAGCGATGTACATCATTTCCCCGGCACGCCAACTACCGCGCCACCGACCCTCTCAACCTGGTGCACGCGGACTTGTGTGGTCCCATCTTACCGGCAACACTGGCAGAAAGCGCTACTTCCTTCTCCTCATCGACGACTACAGCAGGTTCATGTGGATCAAGCTGCTGAGATCCAAGGACGAGGCAAGCGAGACGATTAAACACATTCAGGTTGCGACGGAGGTCGAGTCCAAGCGCAAGCTCCGTGTACTACGCACAGACCGTGGCGGAGAGTTCACATCGAACGATTTCAACGACTACTGCGAGCGCCATGGCATCAAGCGCCACCTCACCGCGCCTTACTCGCCTCAGCAAAACGGCGTCGTTGAGCGCCGGAACCAGACTGTGGTAGCTATGGCCCAAAGCTTGCTCAAGGCGAAGAGCATGGCGGCGGCATTCTAGGGCGAGGCGGTGACCACGGCGGTGTACCTGCTGAACATGGCGCCAACAACCATAGTGAAGGGAAAGACGCCATATGAGGCGTGGCATGATAAGCGCCATGTAAGTTTCTTACGTACTTTCGGTTGCATTGCTCATTTGAAGATGGTGCAGTCAAATTTGAAGAAACTTCCTTCTCCTCGTCGACGACTACAGCAGGTTCATGTGGATCAAGCTGCTGAGATCCAAGGACGAGGCAAGCGAGACGATTAAACACATTCATGTTGCGACGGAGGTCGAGTCCAAGCGCAAGCTCCGTGTACTACGCCCAGACCATGGCGGAGAGTTCACGTCGAACGATTTCAATGACTACTGCGAGCGCCATGGCATCAAGCGCCACCTCACCGCGCCTTACTCGCCTCAGCAAAACGGCGTCGTTGAGCGCCAGAACCAGAATGTGGTAGCTATGGCCCGAAGCTTGCTCGAGGCGAAGAGCATGCCGGCGGCATTCTGGGGCGAGGCGGTGACCACGGCGGTGTACCTGCTGAACATGGCGCCAACAACCGCAGTGAAGGGAAAGACACCATATGAGGCGTAGCATAATAAGCGCCATGTAAGTTTCTTACGTACTTTCGATTGCATTGCTCATGTGAAGATGGTGCAGCCAAATTTGAAGAAACTTGACGATCGGAGCAAGCCAATTGTGTTTGTTGGCTACGAGGCGGGGTCCAAGGCTTACAGGGCCTACGATCCAGTCGGTCGTCGTTTGTATGTCACCCGCGTTATCATATTTTACGAGGCGGGGAAGTGGGACTGGACGCACACCGATATCGACGCCAGCCTCGTCGGGATCGGCGAGGTATTTACTGTTGAATTTCCCACGAGCTCATTCCCGGCACGTTCGATTCGGCCGAGAATGGAGGTCCATCGTCAGAGGCTGTGGGCGCAGCCACACCCGCATCGACGCGGATACTACCTCCACCCGAGAAGGCGGGAACCGGTCACGCATCTCCACCACCGGCTATAACGCCCGCTCGCACAACCGCGACATTAGCCGCGACGACGCCAGCGGTTTCGACGCCTGAGACGACGGGTGCGGCTCTGATCCGATTCGTCTCACTGCCGTCAGGAGCGACGCCCGATCCGCCAAAAGAACCGCCGCGCCGATACCGCTATCTGCAAGACATCTATGAAGTTGAGTCGGTGCAACATCACGACTCCGAGGACCTCCTTCTCGCCATGGATGACGAACCCTCTATTTTTTCAGAAACGGAGCAACACGAGTGCTGGCGCCGAGCGCTGGATGAACTAGCATCCATTGAGGAGAACAACACCTGGCGGCTCGTGGACCTGCCCGCTGGTCACCGCCCCATTGGACTCAAATGGGTCTACAAGGCGAAGAAGGATGAGCACGGCGTTGTCATCAAGCACAAGACCCGGCTCGTCGCAAAGGGGTATGTGCAGAGGCACGGGATCGACTACGATGAAGTTTTCGTGCCAGTAGCCAGACTTGAGTCCGTCAGGCTGCTACTGGCGCCTGTCGGTCATGCAGGTTGGGCTGTCCATCACATGGATATAAAAATGACGTTCTTGAACAGGGAGCTCGACGAAGAGGTCTACGTCACGCAGCCACCCGGTTTTGCAGCCGCCGGCGAGGAGCAAAAAGTTTTTCGCCTACACAAGGCACTCTACGACCTGAAGCAAGCACCGAGGGCTTGGAACGCGAAGCTGGACAAGTACTTGTCCACACTCAGATTCAGTCAGAATCCCTCGGAGCACGCCATCTACGTGCGCGGCCATGGCGAGGCAAGGCTGCTCATGGATGTCTATGTCGATGACCTCATCATCACGGGAAACAATACGGACGAGATCGACAAGTTGAAGTGCGAGATGAGCAGCTCATTTAAGATGAGCGATCTCGGCTTGCTTTCTTTCTACCTTGGTATCAATGTACAGCAGAACGCAGACGGTATCACAGTGAACCAGTCAGCGTACGCAGCCAAGATTCTAGAGAAGAGTGGCATGGGTGACTGCAACCCTTGCCATGTGCCTATGGAGCCACGTCTGAAGCTCAGCAAAGATAGTGCTGCACCGCCGGCAGATGCCACGGAGTATCGGAGCATAGTGGGAAGCTTGCGTTACCTCGTGCACACCCGGCCGGACTTGTCATTCGCAGTCGGGTATGTGAGCCGCTTTATGGAGAAGCCGACGACTGAGCACCTAGCGGCGGTCAAACACATACTCCGGTACGTTGCTGGTACGCGGGGTTACGGCTGCCGCTATGGACGAGGAGCAGAAGAGCCCCGGTTGGTCGGCTACTGCGACAGCGACATGGCCGGGGATGTTGACGACCACAAGAGCACGACAGGCGTACTATTCTTCCTTGGCAACAATGCCATCAGTTAGCAATCACAGAAGCAGAAGGTGGTGGCACTGTCAGCCTGCGAAGCCGAGTATGTCGTAGTGACCACTGCCGCCTGCCAAGGCATCTGGCTCGCACAGCTGCTGGCGGACATGAAGGGCGACGGTATCAAATGTGTAAAGCTGCGGTTCGACAACAAATCAGCAACCTCCCTAAGCAAAAATCTGGTGTTTCATGATCGCAGCAAACACATCCAGACGAGGTACCACTTTATTAGTGACTGCATCAAGGACGGGACAGCTGAGGTAGAGTATGTCCGAACAGAGGAGCAGCTCGCCGACATACTGACCAAGGCCCTGGGCCGGGTTAGGTTCCAGGAGCTTCGCTCCAAGATCGGGATGATCGTCATCAAGTAATCGTAAAAGTTTAGGAGGGATAAAGACTATATGCAACAGGATTAGGAGGTGAATTGTTAGACTTATTCCTGTGCATACCAAGTCTGTGGGATATATGTGGTGATGCATGGTCCAAGGAGAAAATAGCTCCTGGATTTTAGATGAGGAGTTATGCATGTAAGCCTATAAAAGGCACACTACTCATTTTAATAAAATGTCAGAACATTCCATCTTCTTGTCCTCTTTGTGTTCAATTTCTTCCACACACACACACTTGCGTTCTCCATTCGCAGGTGTTCAACAAAACATAAGTAATGATCGACACGCACTACTTTCTTCTTTTTCTTCCTCCTTTTGTGTTGCAGGGAAAGGATCATTGACAGAAGGGGGAGAAGGAGCAATAGCATTAGTTAGGATCAATCCCAAGCAGCTAAGACGAGCTATCACCAAATAACAGCATAGATCATCGTTGGCACTACTTTCTTTAGCCATCTTCTTCTTCTTCTTCTACGTTATTTTCGATTGAGTTAAGGTCTCCCTTATTGCCTTTTATATATATCACTACCAGAAAAAGTCTAATTAGCGACGTCTAAAAATGTCGCTAAATAATAAAAAATCGTCGCTAATTTGGTTTAGCGACGTAATTAGCGACGTTATAAAGTTGTCGGAAAAACTCAAGTCGCAAAAAAAAAAACGTCGCTAAACGTCGCTATACTGACGTTTTTAGCGACGTTACTGTGTCGCAAATTTTTTCGACGTTTAGCGACTCCAAGTCGCTAAATAGCGACGTTTATTAAAGTCGCTAAAGGTCGCTGATTAGCGACGTCGATAGCGACGTTATACCGACGTCTAAAATGACCTGGCTATACTGCCATGTCAGCAATTGGCGACGTATAGCGACGTCATTAGCGACTTTTTACAGCATCGCTAATTAGCAACGTATTTAGCGACGTAACTTAACGTCGCTAAACGTCGCTAATTTTAAAAAAAAAATAGTGTCCAGAAGCAAACATTTGTGATTCCCTGCAGTTTTAGCCTTTCCACTGTGGACAACTGTCGGATCGACGACATCCAATGGGCTAGTAGTACTCTCGCCTCCTCTGCTGCAGCATCCCATTTTGAGCCTCTTGTGGCTCGCACGGTGCCCGCCTAGAGCCTGGTAGGAGTGGAAGCTCTTCTTGCAAGAGGCACACTCGTATCGGCTCTTTCCCAATCTAGCACCGTAACCATCTTCATCATACACACCAACATGATTCAATCTAGTTAACTATATAATCCAATTAAATTAAAGACCACAAGAAGTATCAATCCAATTAAATATGGATATGCAAGATAACTATATAATCCAATTAAATTAACTAAAAAATTAAAACCACAAGAAGCATCATACATCATGTCTATTGTTGAAGTATCAATAATTCATAATATACAATCACATCCTAAATAATAATAAAAATAACTATACTACTACGGATCTGCAGGAGGCTGACCACCGGCGCGCTTGAAGGATAAGAACTCCTCATACTCGTCCCGTGGAATCGACACCGATGTCGATGGAGAAAGCAGTAACGTCGGTGGAGGCCGTGCCCGCTCCAAGTCTGCGAGTCGCTGGTTGTAAGAATCCAGGGTAGATAACAGCCTCGTACTGCTATTATCCATTGAATCCTGCATCCTCGTCAGCTTCTCGCCCATCGATAGCTGTGACGCCTGCAGCTCCATGATGTTGCGATCATTGGAGGCTCTAATATCATTTGTCAATTCTCGTAGCTCCGTCATGCTGCGGTCGAGCATATCCAATCGTGCGATGAGCATCGGATCGTCCGCCTGCGGCTGGGACCGGGACTGGTCCTCCATACTTCGCAGCAAGTCGTCACGGAGAGACGCAATCTGACGGTCAACGGCCTCCTGGACTCTAGACGACGACTGCGAGGGCTGCGACTGCGAGGGGTGTGTGGAATGCGCAGCTGTCGGGGAGGCCCTAGATGACTGCATCGCAACCAGGGCGCCATAGGAGCCCGTACCGTAGTACGTACCCCTCTGGAGACCACCAGCTGCGGTCACCCACAGGTCGTCCGCCGACAGAGATGGATCGGGCTGCGACGAAGCACCAGCCTCTCCAGGTGTAGGTGCACTAGCAGTCGCCCGTTCACAAAGCCTAAGATACTCGGCCTAGAAAAGGTTTAGAAACTCGATAATTGCCTAAGTTATATTAAAATAAACACAAAGTAAAGTAATACTTACATAGGTCTGTGAGGCCCTCTCATCAATGAGATTTCCGTCCTTGCGATGGGTGGCCAAGAAGACGGTCACCATATTTGCATCCTCACCCGTCTATACCTGTTAAAAATATATTATTTATTACTAAACTTAAATATTTTTTCCAAGTACCATTTTATGGTACTTATATTAAAATAATATATTTTAAAAAAAATATATACCAAACGACAGAAATATTCTGTTATCGAAATCGAGCCACCACACCACTTGGCAGCATTCTGCCTAGCCGCCTTGGCCTTCTTAGATCTTTCCTTGTAGCTCGGATCGTCGAATCTAGCCCTCATCGCAGTCCACTGCTCAGGCGTGATCCAACCTTGGATCGGTTTTCCAGCACGATCACGAGCCTTCTGGTCATCTAGAGCATCTCGGATAAGCTTGGTGGCAACGGTAGGAAAGAGCCGCTCGATCAACTCGGCCCGGTGCGGAGGATAAAAATACGTTTGCTACAATAAATAATTCATTAAGTTAGCATCACGAATATGCATAAATTAGAGGATTTATTTAATATACTTTTACCTGGAAGTGCGCAAACCAGAACGCCTTCCTCTCCTCCGGAGCCTCAGAGTAGTTGATCCAAGGACCACCATAGTTGTTCCTCAGAAATTGGCCCAGGCGTCTCTGAACCGACGATGGACAATATCTATACAGAGATAATAATTTAGATTACTGAAAAAGTCAATATACGATGAATAAAGAGAAACACAAATATATACTAAACCATCTAATTGACTTACTTTGTACCGTCGGCCCAAATCTCTGTCCTCGTCTCCTCCGGTGGTGCGCATGGAGGATCTTGCTGATGCTGGGACAACGTCGGCACGACCTCCTCGACATGCTCATCTGTCCCCATGGTTTCGTCAGCAGGAGGAACGCTGGACGAGGGTATACTATCACGCCAGGAACTACTCGTCCCAACAGTCGGGCATGTCTGTGATCGATATACTGGAGTAGTGGGCGACGATGATCCGGAACCAACAGTAGGCAGTACCGGAGTGGCACTCTGTCTACCTCGGGACCTGCCGAATCCTCCGCGTCGTCCTGTCATATCTGATAACAACATATGATGAATATAGAGAAACACAAATATATACTATATTCTACAGTCGAAATGTGATACATATCTCAAAGCATTATACAGTCAAAATATAATACATATATTCGTTAATGGGTACATCTACTTCTACATGCAATATTTACAGTCAAAATATAGTTACATTCTACATGCAATATTTTTTATTTTTAATCATCTTCAGAAAATTTATCTTGTTCGCCTTCGTCGTCCTGCTCTTCCTCTTCCTCGTCTTCACTTTCATTTATTTCGTCGTCCTCTTCGGATAATTCTACATCTTCTACATTATTACTCGTGTAATGAGTAACTTCCGTTGAGTCCACATCTATAATATTTGTTACAAGAGGTAGATCGTCCTCCTGATAAGCTATTTCGTCAATGTCAAAGGTATTTCTAGCTTTAGTCTTGCATACTGCCCACCAATCCGACCTCGCTGTCCCCCGTCTAGGATAAGTTGTGAGTAAGTTATTTGTTTTGCAAGTGCAAAAATAAAAAGTAATTACCAAGCATCTTACATATGCGCTCAACCAAGAAGGAAAATGGCATCTCATATCTTGTTCTACTTCTTCGTCTGTTATGTAGGGTCTAACCGACCTTAACTCATCATTATATGTGCTGAAAAACAATGAAGCAACTGCTGATTAGTAGCATAATAGTATCTTATACTATTACATTGAGATGATGTAAACGTGGACGTATTAATTACTTACCCCTCTAGCTTCTCCACTTCATCCTCGTCGCAATTGAGTAATATATACAACTGAGCAGCCCTTAGCTCATCGTCATTCAAATATCTCTTCTTCATTTTTCCCGAAGGCTTTCCGGATGCATTGAATACTTTGAGTATTGCATCATTAGATTCCTGATATGCGTCGTCGTTTCTGGGAGCTTTCGTCCTATTAGTAGCAACATGCGGTTTAAAATATGTCGAGCAAAAGTTTGTAATCTCCTCGAGAACATAAGCTTCACAAATAGAGCCTTCAACCCGTGCCTTATTTTTCACCTTTCTCTTTAGGTGATTCAGATGGCGCTCGAAGGGGTACATTCACCGATAACCGACAGGACCACCAACACGTGTCTCATAGGAAAGATGAATTGGCAAATGCTCCATATAGTCGAAGAATCCAGGAGGAAACACCTTCTCGAGCTTACATAGTGTTACCGCAATGTCCCTCTCTTGCTTTTCTAGACGATCGACGAACAACTTAGTACAACAAAGATCTCTGAAGAATATGCTCAGCTCTGTCAATGGGTCCCAAATGACCTGCGGTAAGAATTTTCGAAATGCAATCGGAATTAACCTCTCCATGAATACGTGACAATCGTGGCTCTTCATACCTACTAGTTTGTTCTCCTTGAGGTCGACGCATCTTTTCAAGTTCGACACGTACCCGTCTGGAAACTTTAGACCCTGAATCCACCTACAAAGTCTACCTTTATCCTCTTTATCCAGTGAGAAAACTGACTTAGGTTGCTTTAACTTTCCATTCCCCTCCTCTATCAAATGCAATGCAGGACGTCTATATATGTCTTCTAAGTCCAACCTGGCCTTCGGATTATCTTTCGTCTTCCCCTTTACATCCATTACAGTATTAATTATGTTATCAAACACATTCTTCTCGATATGCATGACATCAAGGTTATGTCTGATCAGATTGGTGCTCCAATATGGCAGATCCCAGAATATACTCCTCTTCGTCCAGTTATGGGTGCGACCAAATCCATCACACTTGTACCCCTTAGCAGGCTCTTCGATAGCACTTGGTAAATCTTTTACCTCTTCCTATATCGTGCATCCGGGCCACCTTGGCGGTGGATTGGCCTTCTCCACAAGTCTCGTACGAAAAGCATTCTGATTCCTCCGGTACGAATGATCCTTCGGCAAAAATTGTCGATGACAATCGAAGAAGCACGATTTGCCTCCGTGTTTTAAATGGAAAGCCTGAGAACGGTCCATGCAATACGAAGATGAGAGACGACCATGGGTGCTCCATCCCGATAACATTCCATAGGCCAAAAAGTCGTTAATGGTCCACATAAGTGCTGCCCTCATCTGAAAATTCTGCTTTCTAGAAACATCGTACGTGTTGGCACCGTCTTCCTACAGCTGATTCAACTCATCTATCAAAGGCTGTAAATACACATCGATGTTTCTCTTCGGATTGTTCGGACCCGGGATAATAACGGTTAGGAACATATACGGAGTCTTCATCCACATCCGAGGCGGTAGATTGTACGGAGTGACGATCACAGGCCAACACGAATACTGGGAGCCCGAAAGTCCGAATGGGGTAAAACCGTCAGAGCAGAGCCCCAATCTGACATTATGTGCTTCCTCGGCAAAATATGGATACTCTCGATCAAAGTGCTTCCATGCTTCTCCATCGGATGGATGATCCAATACTCCTTCGATCTGTTTTCGCCTGTGCCAACTCATGTTTCTGCAGTCTCCTTAACCATAAACAACCACTGCAACCGCGACGTCAAAGGCAAGTAGTGCATCGAATCGGTAGGCTTCCTTGCACCGACAGACTTTCCTCTAACAGTGGCCTTGTAGCGATCAGCACCACAGAATCTGCACGCATCTTCATCCTTGTCGTCTTTGTAGTATAACATGCACCCGTTGCGACATACATCGATTTTCTCGTATCCCATCCAAAGCGATCACACCATCCTCTTAGATCGATAGAAGTCTTTAGGCAACTTTGCACCCTCGGGCAAGATCTCTATAATCAAATCGAGCAGTCGATTATAGCATTCTTGCAACATGTTAAAATTGGACTTGATGCTCAATAATCTTGTAACCACCTCCAACGGTGAATGATCCTCACAACCAGGATATAGTGGAGTTCTTGTATTCTCAAGCAACTCCATAAACTTTGCAGCATCGACATTCGGTGCCTCCTCAGCTGCATCATAATTGTCCGGATTGAAACTAGGTTCCGCCGTATCATAATTGTCAGGATTGAAACTAGGCCCCGCCGTATCATAAACCATGTTCACCAACCCGTCGACGTAAGCATCGTGGTCTTGGACATCCATATACGGCTCCACATAGGGCTCCGACTCCGATGCTAGAGATACAAGTTCTCCGTGCGCGGTCCACTGATAGTAATTCGGCGTAAAGCCCTTCGAGTATAAATGATATGTAACTTCCACTTCTGGATGATATTTTCTGTTGCGACATCTCAAACACGGACACTTAATTTTGGTACCATCCATGTACTGAGGGAACGCCTTGGCGAACTACAGGAACTGCTGTACACCCTCAATGAATTCATCCTGCACACCACACATGTCATCAGGATGACGGTTGTACATCCACGAACGATGACGCAGATAGTAATTCATATCCATTTCTAGAAATTTCTGCAAAATTGACAGTATGTATCATATAAATTATTACATACAATAGTTTATCACCTAACTTCCTAACTTAACCGTACTATAAAAATCATAACTGATATAATACATATTTTCATTTATCAAAACTGCAGCTGCCCCCAACCCCATAGTACTATGAACTGCACTATAAGTGTGCAGTCAACACACTACAAATAGTGTATCAAACTATAGAACTGCAGCTGCCCCCAACCACACTCCTAGGTCCTGATCAGTGTCTGTGTCAGTGTGTGTGTGTGTGCCGTGTCTGTGTCAGTGTCCGTTATGGGAAATACAGTATATATATATATATATATATATATATATATATATATATATATATATATATATATATATATATATATTTATATATAACATTATCCAAATAATATCTTAATACCACTTTACTACTATACCTTAACCCACTGCCCCAAGATACTAATCCACAACCTTGGTACTAGCTTAACACACACCCAAGTACTGGAGATACCTACTTGGTTACACCCTTAGTATCCTAAGCTCATAAACTAAGTTTCTTGAGATACTTGATTAACAAATACCCATACCTCAACCAATATCTTGTATCATAACTTTACATTAGCTTATATTCTAATATCTATACTACCCACTAAACTTGACACTAGCTATCCCTCACTGACACACTTCTCCAACTCACACACTTGCATAATACTACCTAAAGCTAATCACTGCCTACTTCTTCTAGTGCACTGTACACAGTTGCATACATCCCTTAGCTGAACACATCACTAATCCTAACATCTGCAATTTGCAGCCGGTTCCAGGGAGCTACTGCTCAGTCATGGTATTGCACAAAGGCACCTGGTGCTTGAACAATTTTTGCATCAAAAGTTTACCAAGTACATGGGCTATTGCTCTATGAAATGGATAACCCCATGCATTGTGGCTGTACTCACTCACAATTACCGGCAGATTTCTGCACTCCCTTTAATAAAAAACCTAACCCCCCAAACTGACACACTGATACACACATACACTCTTAAGAAATCTGTAATCAAAACTCACCTGGTACCAACAACACCTATCAAAACTCACCTGACACAGTGATACACACATACTTGGGCCAGTCGGCCCTAACCCTAACCCTAACCCCATGTATAAAAACCTAACCCTAACCCTAGGTCCTGAACAGTGTCTGTGTCAGTGTGTATGTGTGTGCCGTGTCTGTGTCTGTGTCAGTGTCTGTGTGTGTCTCGTGTTTGTGTCAATGTCACATGTGTCCTGTGAGAGAGAGAGAGAGAGAGAGAGTAGGGTTTACCGGAGTAGTCGCGGTGGAGAGCCGGTCGACGGAGCGGGGGGGGGGGGATTTTGTTTCTTTTTGAAATTTCAACAGATGGGGAAAAATGAAACCGAGCCCTAATTAACCAAATTTTAGCGACGTTTAGCGACGTCCAATAAAAACGTCGCTAAATTAAATTTTAGCGACGTCAAGGACGTTGCTAAACACGTTGCTAAATATTTTTAATATAAAGGTCGCTATATACGTCGCTAAACGTCGGTAAATTAGACATATTAGCGACGTTTAGCGACCTTAATTGAACTTATAGCGACTTATCTTTTAAAATCTTAATAAAAGTCGCTAAACGTCACTAAATGTTGCCATTTAGCGACGTCTAGCGACATTTTTATAAGGAGTCGCTAATTTATATATTATTAGCGATGTTTATTTTGACGTCGCTAATCCCGCTTTTTCTAGTAGTGTATACTTAGGCCATGATGTGGTACGTATGACTATAATCTTTCCTTTCCTTGTATAGATTATCAATCGTCATACATATACACAAAAAAATAATCCTTCTTTTAAATTAATTATTTTATACGATATTATTTCTGAATTACATGACCTACCAATTAAATTTAAGTTACAGTGTAATACTGCTACAATAAAATATTTTTTTGTTACATGCATGGTGTATGATTATTGTCACGTCCCAGTCCCCAAATAAGTAGGACTAAAAATATGTAACATGTCAGCTACGCATTCGACCAGACTCTGGTCCGATTCGAATGTGTATAAGCTGTACTAGAAGGGTTATTATCTATATAATCAAGTGAATATAAATATCTATGCCTCAATCCACAATGAACAGAATATACAAGAATGAGCTACATGTGCTAAAGTCGGCCGCCAGTAACACATAAGCTCGAATAGACTCGAGAAAGGAATATGAGTCCATAAAACTAGGCAATATCAGTAGATGAATAAACAATATGAATAATAACCATGACTCCGGAAGAAATGATATAAGTACCTGGCACCAATTTCTGCATGACAAAGTAACACACATCAACAACTCCAGGCAGGCTCCATAATGGTCTATGCTGCAAAACTGGAGGTCCTCAGAGGGATGTAACAAGGTACAAGAAACAGCATGCCAAAATAAATGTAGTATGAAATGAATCAATAGGGTAAACTATGTAATCAGCTATGTGATATGCAAGTGAGAGTATTTATCATACTCAGGCTGAAACTACTAAAGGCACTGGGAAACCCATAGCAGCATTTATTATCTCGAAGGGCCAGTACGTGTGCTAAAGCTCTATGTCAGAGTCTAAGGCACTCCCAGTAATTTATTATATATATATTCAACCTTTAGTATGATAAGACTCTTCCCACCCAATGTAATCACACGTCTCATGTCCATGATACACAAGATCAAGCTAATATAGTGAGTCATAATGATAGCTATGCATATATAATATCTATGTCATAAATCGTGTAGCCTATACAGAATCACCATGAATAACTCAAAAGAATCTGTCTCATGAATAGTATCAAGTGTCCTATGGTATGTCGTACTTGATAATGCAAGCATGAAAATGTATAGGGTCACGATATCAATCTCTAGGTGACGTTACACAACTTCGCGTATGATGTTTACACCCGAATCTTATTCGGACACTAAGCAATATCACACGATCCTAGGTTGAACATATACATCACATAAATAAATCAAGGGAATAATAATAAGCAAGTACTGCAAGTTTGGCAAGGTACACTTGCTTGGGGTTTGGTTACCAACAGTTGCTCCGGTATCAACGGGATCTTCAAGTACTCCTCTGGTTGCTGAAATAATCATTACCATCATTCTCAGAAGATATGAAATAGGTAGGATTGCCTATCCATAAGTCTAATTTGGACACAGGGGCAAAATTGACAGTTTCTGGTCAAAGCGGGGTCCACATGTGGCCCACTTCGCACCAAAAAATATGTTAGAGACAAAGTTCTCAATATTCGTCAAACTTAGTGTATACAAGTCTAGAATGATGATACGAACCCAACAGAATGTCCAAAACTGAATTTCGATGAGCCGATCACAAAATTGTCTGTCAAGTGGAGCCATGGGGCCTACGATACGTGATTTTGTCAACGTTCTCAGAATCCACCCAAACTTGGGTCACAAGACCAACGTATTGCTATGAGTCCGATGGCACAAGTTTTGTTTCAAAACGATGAGCGTATACGAAGTTACAATAAGTTTTAGAACAGGACCGATACGGAGAAATTTCGACGGATACGCGTTGATTCCGTTGTACACGCACATCCAAATCAACTTCCGCTAAATCCTACACGTCTGCATTGATGGTGCGCACCTTTTGGTAAAACTCGCACACGACCAAGTCGCCTCATTTAGCGGAGCCCACCCAGTTTCGAGAAAAATTAGGTTTTTAAAGACCAAGTTTTTGGTCGATTTCACCCGTGAATAAAACACAGCACACAACAAATCAAAATAAACTAATTACAGGGTTCTAATCTCGGTTATGTTGTCTAATTAATTGTTCATATAGAATTTACAAATATTAAACCTGTTGGGAGAAAAATGGCCGTGAACATGAGTTCGAGACTGTTTTTGAATTTCAGAAAATTGGGTTGATTTTCCTGTTTTTGCGTCGCGGTTTATGACCGACACAGGACGCGATACCCCGAACGAATTACACGGGGTTCTAGAGGGTCACGCGGTCTACGCGTACGATTTTACAGAACGGAAATTGGATCTACGCACAGGGAGTTATGAAAGCTAGAAGAGGGGTACCTCGCGGATCGTGGAGGGGCGTGTCCGCGGTGGGGCACGGCGGTGGCGGTTCCTGTGGCCGCGGAAGCTGGTGGGGTTTGACGTCGCCGTCGGCTTGGAGGGTAGGTTGGCGTCAGCGGTGGGGGGAATCGTCGCCATCGCCGAAGGAGCGGTCGGTGGCCGGAGCAGCGGGAGAGGTGGCGGTGATGGTGAATGCTGGTGGTGATGGCGGTAGATTTTCGCTGAGGGGGGTCTTTTATAGGCGAGGGGAGAGGGAGAGGCTGTTGCGGGGAGGCCGGAGCAGAGTTGGGGGTCGTGGGGGTGGTGGAGTGGCGGAGGCGGGGCGGTTGGCCGGGGAGCAGGTTAAACGAGGGATCGTGGGGGAGAGGGGAGCTGGGTTAGGGGATTTGGGTTAGCAGGCTAGTGGATAGTGGGTAGGCGGGTCGGGTCCAGATCTGACCCGTTAGATTTAGGGTTTAGCCAAGATTAGTTGGGTCCGATTCGGGTTGGGTTGGGTTCGATTTGGTTTGGTTCAAGTGGGTTTAGTCTGGTTTAAATAAAATAATGGTTTTTAGCTAATTAAAAATAGTTTTTGAGCCCAATTAATTCCAGAAAAAATACACAACATCCAATAATTAATTATACACCAAAAAATATAATTTTTGTAATATTTTAATGATTAATTTAATCCATAAAAATATTAATCCATGAAGGACATTTTTAATAATTAATTAAAAATTATCGAAAAAATCCAAAAAAAATTATTTAAAAAATTTAAAAAAAATAGGGTGTTACAATCTACCCACCTTAAAAGAATTGCGTCCTCGCAATTAAGAAAATGAATATAACAGGTCAGAAGAGACGACACGGTTGCAACACATGTTTGTTAAAGTACGACACAGAGAATAAGAAATCATGAACAAGGAAAGATCGAGAGGAAGGGTTAGGGTTAAGCAAAACACATAGGGAAGGAATAAAAAAATTTCTTAGGTAAGGAGAGATAAGTAACTCAAGAGTAAGGGAGAACGAAGATCAACTACAGCTTTTAAAAACTTGGGTACCAGTTACTAATCTAGACTAACAAGTTCATGCTAACATAATACTAGGCTTAGGCTAGGGTAATGAACTAACAGGCACGTGCTAAAGCATTACTAGGAATAGATAGCTATGCTAAAACTTAAATCTTACTCGAATTCGCTATTCCTCGAGTCAGTACGTCCTCTACTGTTGCTGGGCCTGCTGAAAGAGTGCTGCTCGTGCTCTGCGTGGCCCTTGGAATATATCACGATGTCATCAATAATTGCAACCACGAACTTGTCCAAGTACTGAGGAAAAACATCGTTCATCAAAATCATGAATACAGCTGGCACATTGGTTAAACCAAACGGCATAACTAAGAACTTATAGTGTCTATACTTGGTCCTGAAGGTTATTTTCGGTATAACCTCTCTACGCACTCTAATCTGGTGATAACCGGATCTAAAATCTATCTTGAGAATACACTCGCACCACTCCACTAATCGAATAGGTCGTCAATGCATAGCAAGGGATACCGGTTCTTGATGGTTACAGGGTTCAGTGCTCTATAGTCAATACACAGGCGTACCGTCCCATCCTTCTTCGACACGAATAGGGGTGTAACAGCTGGGTCATAGGATCTAATTTTGATACTAAAAGTCATAAAACAACTAAGGATTTATCTACTATGGCCTGCTACGTAAGGTTCCATTTTCTTAAGGTCATAAGCAATTCCTTGTATCACCATCATGAGTCACATCTGATCTCTAGCATCTAGCTATGTATTCCCTAAAGTATTACAGTGCATTAGAATCAAGCCCTCTTTCCTTTCTTCCAATACTTCTAAATTACTTGCTACCTTTAAGCAAGGGTAAGATTTTATTAGTTTTAGGCCTTTGATACTATATTTAATTTATATGCTAAAATCTACACTAACTCTAGCATATAGGAATAACCTATCTACTATCCTACTAAGGATAACTGTCTTCTCAAAAATTTATATCGAGCATATCTTCTTCTGCCTTGACAAGGATCTGCTTCTGGAGGAAACACCGTGCACGAACATTCATCTCTCTGAAATAGGAAGAGATGATAAACAATAATAAAGATATCGAGGAAATTTAAAAGAGTATAATTATGAAGTCCTAGGGCGATAATCAAATGCTAAAGAATTTTCAAGTCAGTTGTGGATTGAGATGCTAACACTCTTAACTTTGATTGCAGGCTCGCTCAGTACCGGAAAGTAACCAAAATAATTTAATCAGGACCTACATGGGCCACCATAAAATGTGTCACGCCCTAGTCCCAAAATACGTAGGGACTAGGAATACGTAACATGCCAGCTACGCATTCGACCAGACTCTGGTCCGATTCTAATACGTATAAGCTGTACTAGAAGGGTCACTATCTATATAATCAAGTGAATATAAATATCTATGCCTCAATCCATAATGAACAGAATATACAAGAATGAGCTACATGTGCTAAAGTCGGTCGCCAGTAACACATAAGCTTGAATAGACTCGAGAAAGGAATATAAGTCCATAAAACTAGGCTATATCAGCAGATGAATAAATAATATGAATAATAACCATGACTCCGAAAGAAATGATATAAGTACCTGGTACCAATTTCTGCATGACAAAGCAACACACATCAGCAACTCCAGGCAGGCTCCATAATGGTCTATGCTGCAAAACTGGCAAGGGACCAGGTCCACAGAGGGACGTAACATGATACAAGAAACAACATGACAAAATAAATGCAGTATAAAATGAATCAATAGGGTAAAATATGTAACCAGCTATATGATATGCAAGTGAGAGCATTTATCATACTCAGGCTGAAACTACTAAAGGCACTGGGAAACCCATAGCAGCATTTATTATCTCGAAGGGCCAGTACGTGTGCCAAAGCTTTGTGTCAGGGTCTAAGGCACGCCCAGTAATTTTTTATATATATATTCAACCTTTAGTATGGTAAGACTCTCCCCACCCAATGTAATCACACGTCTCATGTCCATGACACGCAAGATCAAGCTAATGTAGTGAGTTATAATGATAGCTATGCATATGTAATATCTATGTCATAAATCCTGTAGCCTATATAGAATCACCATGAAAAACTCAGAAGAATCTATCTCATGAATAGTATCAAGTGTCCTATGGTATGACGTACTTGATAATGCAAGCACGAAAATGTATAGGGTCGCGATATCAATCTCTAGGTGACGTTACACAACTCCGCATACGATGTTGACACCCGAATCTTATTCGGATGCTAAGCAATGTCACACGATCCTAGGTTGAACATATACATCACATAAATAAATCAAGGGAATAATAATAAGCAAGTACTTCAAGTTTGGCAAGGTACACTTGCTTGGGGTTTGGTTACCAACAGTTGCCCCGGTATCAGCAGGATCTTTAAGTACTCCTCCGGTTGCTGAAATAATCATTACCATCATTCTCAGAAGATATAAAATATCTAGGATTGGCTATCCATAAGTCCAATTTGGACACAAGGGCAAAATTGATATTTTTGGTCAAAGTAGGGTCCACATGTGGCCCACTTCGTACCGAAAAATGTGTCAGAGATAAAGTTCTCTAAATTCGTCAAACTTAGTGTCTACAAGTCAAGAACAATGATACGAACCCAACAAAATATCCAGAACTGGATTCCGATGAGCCGATCACAAAATCGTCCGTCAAGTGAAGCCGTGGGGCCTACGATACGGGATTTTGTCAACGTACTCAGAATCGAACCAAACTTGGGTCATATGACAAACGTATCTCTACGAGTCCGATGGCGCAAGTTTCTTTTTGAAACAACGAGCGTACGCAAGTTACAACGAGTTTCAGAACAGGACTGATACGGAAGATTTTGACGGATACACGTTGATTCCGGTGTGCACGCACATCCAAATCAACTTCCGCGAAATCCTATGCGTCCGCATTGATGGTGCGCACCTTTCAGTGAAACTCGCACGCGACTAAGTCACCTCGTTTAGCGGACCGCATCCAATTTCGGGAAAAATTAGGTTTTTAAAGACCAACTTTTTGGTCGATTTCATCCGCGAATAAAATACAGCACACAATAAATCAAAATAAACTAATTGCAGGTTTCTAATTTCGGTTATGTTGTCTAATTAACTGTTCAAACAGAATTTACCAATATTAAACCGGTTGGGAGAAAAATGGCCGTGAACATATGAATTCAGGACAGTTTCTTAATTTCAGAAAATTGGGTTGATTTTTCTATTTTTGTGTCGCGGTTTACGACCGACACAGGATGCGATACCCTGAACCAATTGCACGGGGTTCGAGAGGGTCACACGGTCTACGCGTACGATTCTACAGAACGAAAATTGGATCTACGCACAGGAAGTTATGCGAGCTACAAGAGGGGTACCTCGCGGATCGTGGAGGGGCGTGTCCGCGGTGGGGCACAGCGGCGGCGGTTCCTGTGGCCGCGGCAGCTGCTGGGGTTTGACGTCGCCGTCGACTTGGAGGGGAGGTTGGAGTCTGCGATGGGGTAAGTCGTCACCGTCGCCGAGGGAGCGATCGGTGGCCTGAGCATCGGGGGAGGTGGCGGTGATGGTGAATGCTGGTGGTGATGGCGGTGGATTTTCGTTGGGGGGGCTTTTATAGGCGAGGGGAGAGGGAGAGGCGGTTGCGGGGAGGCCGGAGCGGAGTCGGGGGTCGTAGGGGTTGTGGAGCGGCGGAGGCGGGGCGGTTGGCCGCGGAGCGGGGGAAACGGGGGATCGTGGGGGAAAGGGGAGCTAGGTTAGGGGATTTGGGTTAGCGGGCTAGCGGGTAGTGAAATAATAGTTTTTAGCTAATTAAAAATAGTTTTTGAGCCCAATAAATTCCCGAAAAATTACACAACATCCAATAATTAATTATACACCCAAAATATAATTTTTGTAATATTTTAACAATTAATTTAATCCATAAAATATTAATCCATGAAGGACATTTTTAATAATTAATTAAAAATTATCAAAAAAATTCAAAAAATTTATTTTAAATTTTTTTAAAAATAGGGTGTTACAATTATAATATTTCCTTGTAAAGATTATAATGACGTGGTCCTACTGTATGAGTATAATATGAGTATAATATTTGCTTGTAGAGATTATATATTAATCATTATCAAAAAAAATTGGGATATCATTTTTTATTATGTCATATCTGACATTACAACTGACATGACAAATTTTAATTCAAAAAAGTTTATCACCCAAAACTATTTAATATTGATATTAATTATAATATTAACTTAATTTTAATGTTAAAATAGCTATATCAGCTACACATAAAGAAATATGACATCATCCAAAAAAAATTGATAATGAATAACATTTTTTGCATTATTTTCGTAACACATATAGAATTACACGATCGACCAATTAAAATTAGGTTACAGTGTAATACTATTACAATAAATATATTTTTGTTAATTACAAGGACTTCAATATAATATTGTTAGAAACCGTCGAGCATCCTTGTTGTCGACGTTCATCAGCCTGCGGTGGTCGAGGTCCATGAAGTTCGTCAAGCTGGATATATGCACCATGAGCGGGTCGAGGTCGAGTCAGCGGGTCGTCAACGTCAAACCAGACAGAGGGGACCTCCAAATATACTTAAATATATGCATGTATGAACTTTTTCTCAATCAGGAAAATTATTATCCTCGTTTGTTTAACAACGCATTTCTACTTGAGCACAACTGTTTGCACAATTATGTCTTTGGCTCTACATTTTTTATGCATGTATTTTAGGGTGGAAAATAAAGTGGTTTGGATGGTTCCAACACAATGAGAGAAGTGAAATTCATTTTTTTCTATACTTGTAAATTCACCACGTAAAATATTTTTTTCTTCTTCTAATATTAATTTAAATTTGTTTAAAAATATAAAAATATTTAAATTAAAATTTATTAAAATTTTTTTTATATTTTAATTAAAATTTGTTATATATTTGATTATATTTTAATTATAATTTGTTATGGATATATTTCTACTTTTTATAAAGAGTTAAAAACGGTTAGCAGTCGACGTCTAAGCGTACATCTTCACGTAATTAAAGATTACAATATTATAAATTTAACTAATTGTTTAACTACTTAATATTATCTAATTATAAACAAACATCTATTCAAACTCATGTGGGGTAGGAGGTATTCTCCTTGGTTGGTTGGGTTCGAAACCATGGACTGTTATTTATCTCAAATTTAATTTTTTTTTCGAACAATATTTTGTAATATATATATATATATATATATATATATATATATATATATATATATATATATATATATATATATATATATATATAGACACACTAGTAAATTCATGTGCGTTGCACGTAATACTTTTTTTTCTGATATTAATGTAAAATTGTTTAAATATTTAAATATATTTGAATTAATATTTATTATATAAATATTTATATTTTAATTAGAATTTGTTATATATTTAATTATATTTTAAATATAATTTGTTATGGATGTTTTTCTTCTTTTCATAAAGAGTCTTGAAAACGGTCTAGGCATATATCCTCGAGTAATTAAAAATTAAAGAAAATAAATATATTTAACTAATTGTTTAACTACTTAATATTATCTAATTATAAATAAATATCTCTTATAATTCATGTGGGAGTTATTCTCACTGGTTGACTAGGTTTGAATCACTGAAGTATTATTTATAACAAATTTAATTTTTTAACAATTTTTTAAGTAATAATAATTATTGAAAAATAATTAATCGAGGATATAGATACGACTTAGATGGCTCAATTTTGTGCCATTTCCAAGCCCTCTTATATACACACACACGTGCGTTGCACGTATTTTATATGATCCGAAAAGAACAAACAACAATTTTTTTTTTTACTACTTGAGGTCCCGTAACTTTTTACATCTTGACAAGAGCATACAAAGCTACTCTTTAAAAAAAATTCAATACGTAATTACCTAACTATCCTTGTTAAATTTAATTAATAATTTTAATTAGTAAAAGTAGATAAAAATAATTTACGAACAAAAACTTTCATAGTGAAGTTGCAACTTTTTGTTGGATTGGTGGGGGTTCCCAACCTATGTGGAGAACACCCCGGAGTGCGACATGCGCAGTCTGTGTGTTAGAGAAGCTCGGGAAGGCGACGAGAAAATTTTGAGAAATCGGAGAAGCTCGGGAGCAACAAACAGGGGAATGGGGGGGGGGGGGGGTGCTAGAAACAGGCCTACCGAGTTTGGCCCGAACTCGGAGCCGAGTTTGGGCCCAACTCGGTATGGGTGCTCCAGAAGATCTAGAGCGATGTTGTTTCGTTTACTCACAAATCACCGACTCGGGCCAAATTTTGTCCGAGTTCGGTCGGCGGGCTGAACGAAAATTTTAAGGTATTTTATACACCGTTAGATCATATTATATGGTTCAGGTTAGTTGCGGGATTAGGTAGTATAAGTTAGATTTTTTTCTAATCCTAACATATGCAACAAGGAGAAAAAAATGAGGCAAGAGTGCAATTGCAACTTTGGGAAGGAGAAAGAATGATTGAGAGACATTTCGGAGGAGGAGATCAATTTTGGATAATTTTTCATTCTTTTCTATCTTCTGGTGTAATCTATTTTCTATTCCTAAGTTTTATGGAGATCCATGTTGGATCGGAGGAGCTTGTAGATGGTGTATTTTTTTATTCTATTAATGGAGGTTCTTCAGGATTGGACTCCGATCGTCCCATAATTTTTTTCATCGTGGTTTTCTACGTAAAAGTCTGTATGTCTGCGATTTATGTTTGGCATTTTTGGTTTGTACGTTTTGCTCGGTTCTTCACATGTACTCTTTTGTTTAGGGAACAGTTTTTGCGTTTTGTTCCTAACAAAGTGGTATCAGAGCCAAGTTCTCAAATTTTAGAAGGGTGTCAGGAGTTGACAGGCAAACCAGGGAGGAGAGATGGACGCAAAGTCGATACGCATGGTAAACCTTAATTATACCAACTATCATTATTGGCGGAGCAAGATGAAAGATTTATTGTTTGTCAAGAAGCTGCATCTACAGGTATTTGCTTCCGAGAGGCCCAGTGACAAATCCAAAGAGGTCTGAAAGTTCGAGCATATACAGGTGTGCAGATATATCAGGCAGTTCATTGACGAGAACGTGTACAATCATGTTGCCAATATTGAGCACGCGAAGACATTATGGGATAAGTTGGAATCTTTGTATGCGAAGAAGACCGGGGTAAATAAATTATTCCTGATCCGGATAAATATTAGTCTGCAGTACAAAGATGGGGCATCTATTATGCATCATTTGAGTAAATTACAGGGCATGGTGGACCACACTACCAGAAAAAGCCAAATTAGCGACGTAAAAAAACGTCGCTAAATGACCAAAAAATATCGCTAATAGAATTTTGTGATGTAATTAGCGATGTAATACAGAAATAGGAAATCAGCACGTCGCTGAAAGAAAAAATGTCGCTAAACGTCGCTATACTGACATTTTTTAGCGACTTAAATATGTCGCAAAATAGCGACGTTTAGCGACTCAACGTCGCTAAATTAGCGATGTTTTCATACATCGTTAAACATCGCTAGTTAGCGACTTATTCAGCGACGTATAGTGACGTCGCTAAATGTTGCTAAATTTCATTAAAAAATAAAAAAAATGTTAAAAATTACCAATCTCCTGCAATTTATGAATTTCTAATTAAAAATAGACCCGGAGCAACCCTCCGTTGAATTCTCTGGGTTCGCCGACCCCTTCGGTGGAACACTCAACACCGGTAAATTAACATCATTTAATATGAATAAAAAGTATCACAGTCACACAATACACACAAATATTATAGACAGACCTGGAGCAACCCTCCATTGAATTTTCAATAACACAAAAAGCGTCTATATATAAGTATCACAGTCACACAAAATACATAATATATAAGTATCACAGTCACACAAATATATAAGTATCACAATCACACAATAACCACAATAAAAGTATATGAAACATCACAATATCAATCTCGAGGATATCCAATACGCTGGGGCACATACCAGTCCCTCAGATACTGTGCATAAACAACGTCTATAGGTGCTGGGTGACTGGAACTCCCCGTCTGAGATACAGCCGGTGGTATCTCTTCCTCCTTAACAGTAGGAGGCATCACTTCCTCCTTAACGGTAGGAGGCATCACTTCCTCCTTAACAGTAGGAGGTGTCTCTCTCAAGCGACGTGCACGTGCTCGGGTCATGGGTGCCATCTGGTAAGATAGATAAAAACAAAGAATATAATTGATAACAGATATAAATATATTGTCTAATATTAAATATTGTGTAAATTTATATCTTAACTATTATCAACTGATACTAGTATAAACCATAACCCTAACCCTAACACCAGGTCAAAAACCCTACTTATATCTTAACTATTATCAACTAATACTAATATATATATATATATATATATATATATATATATATATATATATATATATATATATATATATATATATATATATATATATATATATATATATATAAATGCTTTTGCTTATGCTTATGCTTATGCTTATGAGCTTCTCTCTTTTATTTATTATTGAAGATCTCATCCTGCATCTTCTTGTTAGGATTCATAAGTGCATATGCAAGTTGTGACAGACTATTGCAGTTATTTGTCACCAGATAATTTGCATATGTAGGATCACAATTTTGTGAAATTACTTTAAAAAATATTGAAGTTATTATTGAAGATCTCATCCTGCAACTTCCTTCTAGTACTCCTCTCTTTTGATCTCTTCTCTCACACCAATGCTGAGGACCGCTACCATGACTTTGTTGTATGTCACACTCTCTCTCTCACTCTCTCTCTCTCTCTCTCTCTCTATATATATATATATATATATATATATATATATATATATATATATATATATATATCGTCGCGATTGTTCTTAATTTCTTTAGCAGTCGTACGTAGTACTGTGTGATCAATAATTAATGCATGCTTTGGTTTGGATTTGTGCATGCTGCAGGTCACCATCCACTGGTACATGCACATGCATATGCACATACATACTAAGTACATTCTTTATATATGAATACAAAGATATATACGTGAGTACGTTGATGCATGCAAACTCATTTGTGCATGTTAGTGCATTGCTATTGTGTGTTGTAGTAGCTAAATCATAATTATCACATACGCTACCAGTTTGAATTTATATATAACTTAGGGTTCCTGTATAGCTTTTTGCTGGTTGGCATAAGTCCTACTTCTATTGTTAAGTAGGTCTCCAACTTGATGTGTATAGGTCTTCTTAGTTTTAGACTATAGATAAGTTTATTTTAAGCTAATGGAACACTATAATTAAATACTCACTGCATTTGCTTTAAGTAAGACAGACAAATATATTAAAAAAAAGGAGAAATATTTGATGTTAACTGTGCTTCCTGCTGAGCTGCTTGTTTATTCCTAAAAAAATCAAACATAACAACAATAACAAAGGGCAGTTTATTCCCGCAAAAAAAAAAAAACCTTAATAGCTAAAATACTGCCCTTGTTGACATATTTTTACTTTAGTCACTTCAGCATTAATTGTGCCTTTGAGTTGTAAGTAATGATATTAACATTCCCTGGTTGTATTGTATTATATTATATTAGACATAGAATTCGACAGATGAGAAGCGGTTGGGCTGATAGACCCGAGTTGGTGACTCAATGTTCGATCAGGCCCTGAGGGAGCTACACGTACAGGTTCACCATCCAAGGACAGGAGGGGACCCTGTGGTGGCACGCACACAGCTCCTGGCTCAGGGCTACAGTCTACGGAGCTCTCATTATTTGGAATTAAATTGCAGAAGTGAACTATGAACAAACCCTAACCCTAATCCGAGGTCAAAAATCCTAACCCTAACCCCAGGTCAAAAACCCTAACCCTAACCCCAAGTTGGTCTTTCCATAGTGAGAATTAAATTGTAGAAGTGAACTGTGAACAAACCCTAACCCTAACCCGAGGTCAAAAATCCTAACCCTAACCCAGGTCAAAAATCCTAACCCTAATCCCAGGTCAAAAACCCTAACCCTAACCCCAGGTCAAAAACCCAAATCCTAACCCTAACCCTAACCCTAACCCCAAGTCAAAAACCCTAACCCTAACCCTAACCCCAGGTCAAAAATCCTAACCCTAACCTTAACCCTAGGTCACGTGTGTGTGTCGTGTCAGTGTGTGTGTCGTATCTGTGTCAGTGTTTGTAACGTGTGTGTCATGTCAGTGTCAGTGCCATGTGTGTCCTGTGAGAGCAAGAGAGAGAGAGAGAGAGAGAGAGAGAGAGAGAGAGAGCGAGCGGGTTTACCTAGAGGAGGAGGAGGAGGGAGGACGCGGCCGGAGGGGGGTCGTTGGGAGGGAGGGGGCGCCGAAGGTCGGAGGGGACCCAGAGAGATCATGACATTTGGGAGAGGGAGAGGGAGAGGGAGAGATCAAAAGAAATGGGGGGAAGCAGTCCTAAATAAAACAAATTTAGCGACGTTTTAGCGACGTCACTAATGACGTCGCTAACTTAGCAACGTCTGAGACGTCGCTAAATACGTCGCTAAATATCCAAAATACATACGTCGCTAAATATGTTGCTAAACGTCGCTAAATAAAATATTTTAGCGACGTTTAGCGACCTAAATTGAACTTATAGCGACTAATCTTTTAAAAACTGAATAAAAGTCGCTAAACGTCGCTAAATATCGCCAATTAGCGACGTCTAGCAATGGTTTTTAAATGGAGTCGCTAAATTAGCGATGTTTTATTTGTCGTCGCTAAACCCGCTTATTCTAGTAGTGCCAGCTATCCTTGATGGGAGTCAAGTTCGACGGCGAGGTTCAGGGACTATGGTTGCTGTGTACAATGCCAGACTCGTAGGAGACCATACGAGTGTCTATGATCATTTTTTCTCTAGAATGCGTGGTCAGTCTGGAGTTTGTCAAGAGCGGGATACTGAATATAGAGATGCGGAGAAGTTCTCAGGGCAATTTATCTATATTCTACTCAGAGGCGCTAGTTTTAGAGAGTAGTAAAAAGGGTAAAAGCAGGGGTCCAGGCGATGGCAGAGACAAAAGCAAGAAAAGTTCCAAGAGTCGGTACGATGACTCGGCCTATTACTATTGTGGCAAAAAGGCCACATAAAGCAAAACTATTTCGCTTGGAAAAGAGAGAAGAAGGGTGAAAAGGGGAAGCAAGGCGAGAATACTATAGCGGCGGCCTCGGTACATGGAGGTGATGTGATCATTGTAGGTGATGAGGTTGTCATGAACCTCGCCTGCAATGACAACTCTTGGCTGGTGGACTCAGGCGCTTCAGTGCACGTATCTCACAACAGGACAATATTTGCTACTTACATAATAGGCGACTGTGGAGTGTTGAAAATAAACAATAGAGATGTGTCAAAGTTGGTTGCCATTGGAGATATATATTTGAGGACAAAGACGGGTGCAATTCTTGTTCTCAAAGATGACCATCATGTCCCTGATATCTGTTTCAACCTGGCGTCTGTTGGAAGGTTGGATGACGAGGGTTTCTTCAATCTCTTCGGAAATAATTAGTGGAAGCTTTCCAGGGGTTCGATGGTGATTACTAGAGAAAGTAAGAGGTCTGAACTCTACTATATGGAAGGGAGCGCACATGGGGCACATGAGGTGAACACAGCTACTGATGCGTCTACCGATTTGTGGTATATGGGGCTCATGTCACTACCATATTTCTAGATGGAGGTATTTTTATCATTTAACATATTTAATATTTAGTGATTAATTATTTATATTATGTTGTACTATTTACTAGTTAGTGGACTAGCCTAATTATTGGACTTGTCATTAGTGGACCCATTAGATTGTCATGACACTTTGAGCCCAATATTGGGTTAGGCCCATTAGACTCATCCCCTTAGTTAATTAAAAAGATTATATTAATTTTTTATTATATTAGAAGCTTCCTAATATAGTCCTCCTAATTAAAACTCATAATTAAATAGTAGGGGTATAGTGAACATTACTTATTGCTTGAAAAGGGGGCAAAAGGGGGGCCGACCATATGGGGTCTCTCTCCCTTTCCTCTCATTAATTCATTTCAAATTTTAGATCCCCAATTTAGTTCTTCCCCAAATTACTTTATTCTTCCACCAAATTTACTCAAATCACTCTCATTTCCTTCTATTTTCATCAATTAAGAAGCATTGGAGATTAGATTGCAAGAAGCACTTGGAGAAGGATGAATTGGTAAGAAGTTTGTGTCCGGATCGTGTATATTTGATTGATTTATTGGAAATCTATCTCCCAATTGGTAAATTCTGAATTCTCTCCATAATTAGACTCTAATCATGTATTTGACCATTAAAAAACCTTTCTTGGCTTAGGACTACCCATAGGAACAAGAACTAGGTTCATATGACTTGGAATTGTGGCTTCTACATAGTTTTTTGTGTCCAATTTGGGAGAATTCCAAGATTGATGCATCAAGTGTGTGTCAAGAGACCAATTTGGTTTAATTAGACTTAGATTGGGGTTGGGGGACTAGCTACGTGTCCATAAATTGGATATGAAAAGGCCGTGTCACGGTACGGCGTGATACTTTGTGATACGGGGCTCATTTTGGGTGATTTGTGTGAATTATCTTCAATTCTTATTGTAACTAGTTATATTAGTTGTTATTATATGTAATTGAGATGTATACATAATTATTATGGAGAATTGGGGGCTTTGACACTTCCTTTGGGTGCGTACCATGGATATCCTATTGATGCACTGTACGTGTTTGTGAAATTGGTGATTAAATAGTTTATATATTAATAGAGAACTATTTATAGTTATGTGAATCATATATATATATATATATATATATATATATATATATATATATATATATGAGTGTATCTATCTGTGTGTGTACGTGTGTGTGTGTGTGTGTGTGTGTGTGTACACTGTGTAAGTGAATGTATCAGAGGTTATGTGAGGAAGTATGTATGGCATGTGTTTATTGTACCAAGGTGGAAAGGGGGATAGGCCGGGTTCACATTGGTTGTGTGTGCCTGTGTACTCAGTTAGGGAAGTCGGGTATATATGTAGCAATTGTGCACAATGTGCACTGACACTCTATATATCAGTAATAGCAGTGGCAGTAGGGGTAATAGGAGGATGTGTGGCTTGTTATGATTTAGAGAGGGTAAGAGGAGCAGCAACACTATTTTCTTAAGCTAGCACCAAGCTGTTGCAGTCCTGGAACCACATATGGCAAGGAGGTTTAGGTGCAAGGAGGTGACACAGTGGCAACATCAACATCATATAAGTTAATGTGTGCAGGAGCAGTGCACCTGGTGTACTTGGGGTTGTAAGCAACTTGGAGTGCAACCTGAGCACGGGAGCAGACTGTATGAAGTTGCATAGAGGAGTTTGGGGGGAAACTGATAAGTAGACTAGTTGGTCTCAGTTGGAGGAGGATTCCAAGTGTATGTATAGTAAGGTGGGTCTGTGTAGGAGATTACACAGAGGGCTTTGCTGTGTTCAGGAACTGCATAAGGAAGTAGAATTTTAGAGGGGTTAACAGTTGCAATTAGCACCATTCTTAGGGGTGCCTTGCTGTATATTCTAGCAGCAGTGGTCAGGACTTGATGTCCAGTTGCAACAAGTGTAGAGTTGCTAGAAGGGGATGTCAAGTAGAAGATATGATGCCTTGGTATCCAGTCACCAAATACCCAGGGTAATGGTGAAGTGATTAGACAATAGGTAATACCAAGTTAAGGGCATGTATTAGTGAGGTAGAGTGTGTTATTCAGTGTATCCAGGATACAGGAGGTAGTGTTAGGTGTAGGTGTATGTGTGGTATTTAGTGAGGACTAAAGTATCTGGAGGTAATTGATATTAGTGTCTAGATACTAAGTTATGGCCAAGGTATTAGATATTGCCTTGAAATTGTGTATAGGTAAGTTAGGATATGAGTTAAGGTAGTTGGGTACATCCTAGTATCAAGTTGGGAGCTTGGTTATAGCTAGGTAATGAGTATATAGACTAGGATACTACGAGTTAGTAATATATTAGAGTCTATACATATAGTATATGTTGTATAATAAAGTGTATATAGTTTGTATTAGTTAGTATTAGCTAGAAACCTAGTATTAACTAATATACCTTAGATATTAGCTAGTATAACCTAGTATAACAAGGTTTGACCTAAAAACCTATATATAGGTTAACACAACCTAGTTTGACTAGCATGACCTAGTAATAACCTAGAACATCATACTTAGAGCATTTATTTTACTTATCACCTTCTTTACACCCAATAACATGATATTTCCTATATAGGTTAGTGTGACACCAGTCCAGACACAGATTGGTATTGTCAGCTCAGGACCACAGACGAGTACATTCTTTGACAGTTTTCCGTTTATGATATCTTCTATGTTTCTTGTATTTAGTGTAGATATCCTTGACTTCTTGACACATGATTATACGAAATGGTATTTTTTGGATCCCGTCATGAGATATCATTCTCAGTAGTTTTTGACGTATCATGTACATGCCATATTGCTTTTGTACTTATATGGACACTGATTCCCGGGGAGACTTGTTACCTTCTCGAAGAATCCTGTATCATAACGTGCCATGGTTGGACCCACTATACCAGTCGGTGGTTAGGGAGTGTTAGTTAGATATGTGATCATACCCACCATGTACAAGTATTCCTATACAAGTACCATGTTAGTGTTAATCATATACCTCACGTGTGATTAGCCAGGCCATGATTCCTGTTCAAGTTTCCAAGCCAATCACATGTCGAAGCTAGTACTCACTCACTTAGTTAGTTATATTCCCTGATTCTTGTATATGATCATCATCTTTCTTGTATTATTTACAACATTTCCATATTCTGTATATTTCCTATTCATACTCTATTTATCTTGTATATTCTCTCTATTTACCATTACATAATCTTTATTATTTATTTGAAACTGCTATTAGAGGTATGCTTCGCTCCAATCCTGATTGGATATTTTTTTTTAGATGATTTAGATGACTGGTATCCTACACATTATGGACCTCAGGACGTAGTGGGTGTAGAGTTAGAGATGGTGCTTCAGGAGGAGTCGATACCGGAGGATGATCAGCTAGTTGTAGATGTTTAGACTCTTGTATTGGTTATGCCTCAGTTTAGACATTTTTGTATATATTATATTTATGACTATTGTGCTAGTCTATTAGACTTGGTTATGAGTTATATTATAACTTGTAATTATATTTCTTCTATTCCATATCGTGCTACATCTTTCTCTAGTTATTGTGATTGAGTATTGAATATTATTTTGTCCTCCATTTAGAGTTAAGATATCTTGACTGATACATATATATTATGTAAGATATTTAGATATTATTGTTGACCTAGACAGCGTTCTACCGCCGATGTTGCGGCGTAGGCTGGACATACCCACGTTCTCGTACCCTTACATCGGGTGCGGGTCGTGACACATTTTTATGGTAGTTTATGCGGGTCAAAGTAGTAGTACTCAGACTTAGAGTATTACTACAAGCCTACTATAGGATATAGGATATAGGATGAGAGGATACTCAATCACAATTAGGAATATTTTCAATCTATTGAATTTATTATCTTTACCATTCTGAATAAATTGCTTTCTTTGAAATATTACTGTCCTTCCTTGATACTATCGTATATTGCGCAATATTGATCCCTTTATTTTGAATATGTCTTCAGGATGCCGCTGAAGACCCGATCACAGCACTCTGGTGAATTTTCATTGAGGTTGCTACTTCACCCTCTCCGAGGAGGGCAATTACTTCTCCACCTTCTCCAACTCAGAGAGTTGCCTCACCGGTTCTGGTGGGGATTTCAGCAGCTTTTAGGGATGCTCCACCACCAGTTTCGATGGTTGTTCCAGCAGTCACGGAGGACCTTCCACCCCCACCATCCATGCCAGCAGACGAGACGCAGATGTTTACCATATTCCAGGAGATTATGGCAACATAACAGAGGCAGACAGATGTTCTACGTCAGGGCATTGAGAGTGCTCACCAGTTAGCGCTAGCAGCTGTGGAGAAGGTAGTGCTTGTTCAGCCGCAGATCGTACCGTATTATCCCGCCCTGTACCAGCTGAGGCCAGGTACCATTATTGATTTCAAAAGGATGGGGCCTAAGGACTTCAAGGGCACAGAGGGTACCTTATACGCTGATGATTGGATCGAGGACATAGAGAAGAACCTATGATTGGAACAAATTTTGGAGAGTCTATAGGTGAAGGCAGCGGGCAGTCAGATGTTTGACATTGCTTGACATGGTTTTGTACGGA
Source organism: Iris macrosiphon (assembly GCA_036927795.1). Taxonomy (NCBI): domain Eukaryota; kingdom Viridiplantae; phylum Streptophyta; class Magnoliopsida; order Asparagales; family Iridaceae; genus Iris; species Iris macrosiphon. The sequence continues at coordinate 84,059,212 of JAYESA010000008.1, forward strand.
ACCGAGGATCGCAGCGCCAAGATTGACTTAGGGAGATTTTAAAAAGCTTTTCAAGGGAAAGTTCTTTCCAGACGTGGCTCTGAGTGCCCTATGTAGTGCCCAACTCTGCATAGGAACTGTGTACAAGAGATATTGCTTTGCTGGCTCGAGCAGAAGCCTTCTTGAAGTGTTCTCCGATCGAAACACAAGATGATTTATCTAAGTGAGTGGACAGAACTTCATTCTCTGATTCTTGCATAACTTAATAATGAATATGAGTTTTCTACTGCTTGTTCTAAGAAGATAGTTTTATAAGAAGAATTATAGAACCTAACCCTGCTTACTTAATAAGAGAACTCATATTGCTTGTTATTGAAATGAACCCTTGCCATGCTAAGAAAAGATTAAGATATTGCATGCTAAGTTACATGAGCACCGCTATCAAACGAACTATTACTATGCTAATAAGAAAGAGTAAAAGATTGCTTGAACTTGTCCTTGTATCGCATGCTAAACTAGAGTAGAACTACATGCTTGTCTAAAAGAGATAGAAGAATGACTCATATGCTTGATTAAATAATAGACTACTTGCCTATTCCCTATTGTACTAAAAGAGATAGAATTGCAAGCTAGATTTATAGAACTATTCTTGCCTGTTACTTGTTAAAAGAACCTGATTGCTAGAACATGTTTCATTGATCGTACTATAAGAGATAGAACTGTATGAATAGCTTGAACTGGTGCATCTAGACTAATAGTCCACCCTGAGGCTAAAAATCCTTATTCACAGGAGGGTGTGGCTATTAGACAAGAGTATTGAGAGCTCTTGATCTATTGCTTCATTAATATGCATGCTTATTTTTGATCATGTGCATCATATAGTATTTATCTGATAGAAGTGCATTCATACATCGGTCTGACAACTTGTGCACAAGGTTTATCTCTTGAGCGGTTCCTGGGACACTAGGGATCGTTCGGCCTGGGATAGATCTGGAACACCCTGAGGCTAGAAGTCCTTATTTAGGGAAGGGTGTGGCTTTTAGTGTAGTGCTTAACCATGTGTTCCGACTGTTATTTTGAGCGTATTTTAGTGCATAGCAACCATGTGTCTCAGCAGCTTTTAGCTGATCTGTCATTAGTGAGATGGGCTTGTACGTCCCAACTGCTAATCATGGTTTCCATGGGCCATCATATAGTTAGGGCATATGCTAGGCTAGTCTTCTTACATACCTAACTGTTTGATGCAGAGACGGATAGAAAATAGAACCTTGTTATATATGCAAATTGTTGTTAACTTGTATGTCTGCTGTAGGGATAACCGTTCGGCTATGGGTAAGGATCACTGAATAAGTGACACTTGTATTTTCTTATGTTTCTTATCTTAAATGCTAAATGTGATGTATCTTTTTTACTTAAATATGCTACTACCCCTATTGTATTGAATTGAATAGTCCACTTGATGCACTTGTCTTGATTCGAGATAAACAGTCCACTAGAGATAATTCTTGTTACTAAGATATCGAACATGGCTCACGATACATGCTACGTACTGCACGATAGAACACTGTCTCTATAGCTTGCTTGTATGTATTGAATATGCAAAATATTTTCAAAGACATATTTTTAAAAAGATGTAAACTGATTATAATCATGTGCTGCATAAAATAAATCTAGATAAAAGTAGCAAGATCACTAGTAATTTAATATTTTGCCACATGCTTACTTGGTGTTGGTTTCAGAGAGTATTTCTTCTGTTCGTTGATTTTTATACTCACCAGTACTTTCTCCAAAGTGCTGACCTACCAACATTTTGCTTGTTCTCAGGTGCTGGAACGTCCGAGGAAGCGATAGATGAGCCTCATCCCAAGGACCCAGAAATTTAGAGTCGATGCCTTGAGCCGTATCGAGATTGCTTTAAGCTGCTTTGGTATAAAGAGATGTAATGTATGGAACGATGTTATTATATTCGAGAGAATGAGAGCTTGAGCAAATTATAATCTTGGCCAAGCGCCGCTTGTAACATATCTTGGTTGTCAATAAAGAGCTTATTTTCTTATGCCATTGTGTTCTTTATTTTTCTGCAATATTATGCCACTGCTCTCGTCTTGAATAACTTACATGCCCTTGTTCAAGCTTTGGCCTTGTGCAAACGCAGCTTAGGCTTGCACGACATCACGCCTACACGAGGATGATCGATCCCGCAAGGACCCAAGCGAGGACGAATGCCCCCATGCAGGATCGGGGTGTGACACCCTAGATAGCCAGTTCCAGGACCTTGTCCAGGGGAGTATGACGGTAAACAAGTACGCCGTGGAGTTCTATAGTTTGGGGAAATTTGTAGAGGTACAGAACCCCCCTTGCGAGAGCGAGGAAGTTCTGGAAGAGATTGATCAGAGAGGTCAAACCTCTCACCAAGGGTCATCATACTGCAACATTAAAGGAGATGTTGATGGATACTCAGAGGGCGAAGGATGACTGGAGCTCAAGTCCAAGAAGGGCAAAGACATATTCGGAAGAGCTAGCAGTAGTACAGGTCCAGCTAAACGACCACATTTCTAGCAACAGAGGACTTTCCAACAGTTGCAGGCTCCAGTTCGGTCACTAGTTCAGTAGGTGCCACAGCAGCAGTAGAGACGGGTTCAACAGACTCCTACTTGTCACTTCTATAAGAAGACATGCCATATCTAGGAGGTCTGTAGGATAAGGTTGGGAGTGTGCTTATATAATGGCACAAAGGGATATTAGATGAGGGATTGTCCCGTATTTCCTCGTTGTGTAGCTTAGAGAGCAGCCCAGTTCATAAATCACCAGCGAGGCCACCTGCGGGTCCGCAGAGAGGACCTCCATTGCAAACATAGTAGCAGAGGTTTGTATAGCACCAACACTAGCAAAGAGGTGCACAGCAGGGGCGAGCATTCACCCTAACGGTCGAGAAGATCGAGGTAGTAGGATATGCTATATCAGGTTCAGTTCTTCTTAATTTTATTCCAGCCTCTGCTTTATTTGATTTTGGTGCTTCCAATAGTTTTTTATCTGTATCTTTTGCTCTTAAGCATCGTTTAGAGGCTGAACCTTTGCCTAGGACTTGCAAGATCATGACTGGGGATGGTATTATTATGGTCAGTAATGTTTATAAGGATCGAAGAGTAACACTTGGAGGCCGGGAGTTGAGTGCGTGCTTACTCGTACTGCCACTTTCGAGCTACGACTGAGTACTCTGGATGGATTGGTTGAGTAGGCACCATGCTACTATAGATAGTCGTGGAGGCAAGGTATTATTTAGACCGCCAGGAGAGCCAGAGTTTGAGATTTCCAGAGAAGAAGCGGAGTAGTAAAAGTATGCCATCTGTAGAGCTATGGTGGAAGAGAATGAGTTACCACATCGTTGAAAGCAAAATTTATGGATATTTTTCTGAAGGAGTTGTAAGCCCCTGATTTTTCAAAAAAATATTAAATTGAGATTTTTCACAATTTTCTGGAATTTTCTGAGATTTTTTTATAATTAAAATCAGGATTTTTAATTATTAAATGATTTTTATTTGTTAATAAATAATATTAAAATATTGTGAAAATAATATTTTTGGGTGTAAAATAGAAAACTGGACTTAGGGTAATTTTTCTGGAATTTATCGGGCCTCGGACCTAATTTAAAACACCTGAAAACAATTATTATTTATTTATTTATTCATTTATTATTATTATTATTATTATTATTATTATTATTATTTTTTTATAACCCAGCCCGCGGCCCACAGGACCCGGCCCACCGGGCCCAGCCCCAAACCCGGTCCAGCCCCGGCCTAGCGGGTCGGGCGGGTCGGCCAGATCTGCAAGGCCCGACCCGCTACCCGACCCGGCCACCGTCTTTCCCAGTCTCCCTCAGCCCGCTTCTTCCGCCGTCCGCCGCGCCGCCCGCCGCGTCCTCCGGCCCACTTCGCTCCGCTCCGCCCGGCCACCTTGCCACGACCACCTCCTCTCCCCGCCATTCCCGGCCATCCCCAGCCTCGCCCCGCCTTTAAATACCCCCTGCGTCGACCCCCACCGCCACAGACCCCCGTCGACACCACCACGACCACCACGCCGCCACTGCCGTCCGACCCTCCTCCTCCGTCGGCCAGCCCCTCCTTCCTCCTCCCCTCGTCGACACAGCAGCGAGCAACAGCGGCCCCCTCCGCCTCAGCCCGGCCGCCGCGTGCCCCGAGCCCCGGCCGTCCCCCTCCACGGTCGCCTCCGGCCCCCTCCGCCGCAACCGGCCGCCCAAGCAACCGCTCCCCCGCCTCAGCGCCGCCCCTCGCCGGCAACCCTAACCCTAACCCTAATTCCTGTATTCTATGTCGTGTCGGACACGATTTTGCTCCGATTTTCGGGCCCCGTTCAGGTGCGTGTATCTTCTTGCTCGTAGCTCTATTTTCGATTCCGTAAGTTGCATTACGAAGCCTGTATGACCCTCTCGGTGCCCGGATAAACCGTTCGGGGCATCGCGTCCTGTGGTGATCGCACACCGCGATCCAAAAACAGGAAAAATATCGACCCGATTCACCCCGGAACTGGGTACGCCCCGCCAAATGGGACGACTTGGTCGTACGCGGTCCTCAAAGATACGTGCGCAGCGTTGATACGGACGTGTAGGATTTCGCAGAAGTCGATTCGGGTGTGCGTGCACACCGGGATCAACGCGTATCCGCGGACACCGCCCCGTATCCGACTTTTCTGGAATATGACCTAACTTTGTGTACACACGTCGGATCGAAATAAAACTTGTGCCATCGGACTCGTAGCGATACGCTGGTCCTGTGACCCAAGTTTGGTTCGATTCTGAGAACGTTGACAAAATCGCGTGTCGTGGGCCCCACAGGCCCCGCTCGACGGGCGATTTTGTGATCGGCTCATCGGAATCCAATTCTGGAAGTTCCGTTGGGTTCGTATCATCGTTCCTGACCTGTTGACACTAAGTTTGGTAAATTTGGAGACCTTTGACCCTGACACATTTTTGGTGCAAAGCGGCCCACATGCGGACCCCGTTTTGATCCGAAATTGCCGTTTTTGCCCTTGTCTCCAAATTGGACTCAAGGACAGGCATTTCTAGCTATTTGATATCTTCTGAGCATGATGGTAATGTTTATTTCAGCATCTGGACACATTTTTAAAAATTTTCCTGAGACACAAAACTGTAATTGGATCCAAACATCAGGCAAGTACCTGCACTTCAAGTTTATTCTTTATATTGTGATAATTAGTTCCTTGCTCTACTAGTACCATTGGATGTTACACGTAGTGTTAGAACACTGGATTTTATGTCTTGAATACTGGATTTCATGTCTTAAATACTGGATTTCATGTCTTGAATACTGGATTTCATGTCTTACTTTTCGTGTCGGGTGGGAGAATACTAGAAGGCATGTAGTTTACCCTTCCCCCTGTCGTGACTGCTAGCTGTTGGTACGTGACTGTACCATCAGCCTTATTCCTGATTGTTCCTGACTGCTAGTCGTCTATGACGGCCTTATAAGCCCCTACATGCCAACTATGTATTCTAAATACACAAGTTCACACACAATAGTTCTTGTCTTATTGCAGTTCCTGGTGTCTTGTTACAGTTACATTTTCTTGTTACTCCTGTTTTACTCATGTCTCTGGTTTATAGCAATTAATACTATTTTATTTATATTCCTGATTTTTAGTACTTAACTCTTAGTTATTTTTATTACTTATGGTGCATATTCTGAACATGATACTTAGTCAGTTTTACTACTTGTCATAAATATTTAGTTAATCTTGTTGTGCATTGTGTACTTTACTCCTTTCCTGACTGGATCCGTTAATTTAGGCGTTGATGAGGACTATGCCCCCACCTTTTATGGCCCTATGACGTAGCAGATGATACTGTTGAGGAGCCTGTTCCCACTCAGGAGACTACTTCTGAGGAGTAGTAGCCAGTTATCTAGTATCCTTTCTTTCAGCACAGCAATCGGGTTTGCCCGATTTATCTTCTGGATTCTGTATTAAACCATGGATTTGTATATCACAATTTGTCTTATGAGAATTAATATTTCTATTCCCTGTTATTTTCCTTGTCTATTTATTTATTGTGGATGAGACAGATTCTAAATTACCTGCGATTATGACCTAGACAGCGTACTACCGCCGACACTGCGGCGTAGGCTGGACGTACCCACGTACTCGTGCCCGAATATCCGGGTGCGGGTCGTGACAGGAGTTGCCAGGGTTACTGCCAAACTGATATGTGGAGTTCTCTATAGACTTCATGCCAGGCGCAGAACTGATATATCAGCACGTCTATAGAGTTAACAACAACGAACTGGTAGAGTTGAAGAAGGAGGTAGATGAGTTATAGGATAAATGCTTCACCAGGTCCAGTTCATCATCGTGGGGTGCTCCGGTATTGTTTGTAATAAAGAAGGATGGGTCGGTATGCACGTATATCGACTACAGGGCTTTGAACAACCTCACTATCAAGAACAAATATCCGCTTCCGAGGATAGGTGATCTCTTCGATCAGTTGAGTAAAGCGAAGGTATTTTCAAAGATAGACTTGAGATCAGGCTACCACCAGGTAAAAGTAAAAAATGAGAATATTTTGAAGATAACTTTCGGACTTGGTATGGCCAGTTTGAGTTCATGGTGATATCGTTCGGGTTGACAAATGCCCCGACGGTATTCATGAATTTGATGAATAAGGTGTTCCACCAGTACCTTTATAAGTTTGAGGGGGATATTCATTGATGATATTCTAGTGTATTCGAAGACCCCAGAGGAGCAAGAGGAGCACCTGAGGATAGTTCTGGAGACTCTCAGGAAGGAGAAGCTTTATGGGAAGCTTTCGAAGTGTGAGTTCTTCCTTGACAAGATTAAATTCCTTGGACATGTGGTGACTGGAGACAGAAACTAAGTAGACCCAAAGAAGATTTCGACAGTGGAGTCGTGGACTGATCCAAGTTTAGTAGAAAAGATCAGAAACTTTGTGGGGCTAGCAGGTTATTACGGAAGATTTGTTCAGGACTTTTTCAGGACTACAGAGCCGATGATTAGGCTAATCAGGAAGGATATAGATTTTGTCTGGACAAAGGATTGTCAGGCCGCTTTTGATGAGATAAAGAAAAAATTGACGACAGCTCCAGTATTGACGTTGCCATCAAGGTCAGGTGGATTCACTATTTATAGTGATACTTCAGAGAAGGGTTTGGACTGCGTTCTGCAGCAGAATGGGAAGGTGATTGCCTATGCTTCCAGGAAATTATGTTCTCATGAGAAGAACTTTCCTATCTATGATTTGGAGTTGACAGTGATTATTTTTGCTCTAAAGCTGTAAAAATACTATTTATACGGAGAGTGTATGGAGATCTTTACAGACCACAAGAGCTTAAAGTATGTGTTTACACAGAAAGAGATGAACATGAGACAGCGGCGGTGGTTGGAGTTGATGAAGGAGTTTGACATATCATTGCAGTACCATCCAGGGAAGGCCAACATAGTCGCAGATGCCTTGAGCAGGTATCTAATGTTTATGTGCTTGACTACGGACATATATTTATTGGCCAATCTTGAGAGTTTGGGTATTAAGGTGCTAGTTTCTTGTGTCGAGATGCATATGTGGGGACTGTAGTTATAGTCTTAGCTGATGGACAAGATCAGGGATAACCAGTAAGATGATGAGACTCTGAGGAGCATCAGAGCATAGGTTCGGATGGAATTATCCGAGGACTTCACTATTGCTGAGGATGGATCATTGCGGCACAGTACCAGACTTTGTATGCCGAGTGGGGAGTAGCGCGAGGAGGTTCTTTAGAAGGTGCACCGATCACAATACTTTATACATCTAGGTGTCAACAAGATGTATAGAGATTTGAGGGAGCATGTATGGTGGTATGGTATGAAGTGGGAGGTAGCGCACTTCATATCCAGATATTTAGTGTTCCAGCAGGTAAAGGCAGAGAGGCAGAGGCCAGGTGGTTTACTTCAGCCTTTTTTCATTCCAGAGTAAAAATGGGAATACGTTACCATAGATTTTTGTTTCAGGGCTACCGCGTTCTCTAGGAAGGAAATATACGATTTGGGTCATCGTAGATAGGTTGACCAAATCGACTCACTTCTTGCCATTCAAAGTGGGTACGTGTACGGAGAAGCTAGCGGATATGTATGTGTATTAGATTATCAGATTGTATAGAGTTTATGTGAGCATAGTCTCAGATCGGGATAGTCACTTCATATCCCACTTCTGGAGGAGTTTGTAGACTAGCTTTGGCACCCAGCTCAAGTTTAGTACCGCATATTACCCCCAGATTGACAGGCAGTCAGAGAGGACTATTCAGACTCTCGAGGATATGTTTCGCACTTGTATTTTGGATTTCAGAGGTCCTTGGGAGGATCATCTTCACCAGATAGAGTTTGCTTACAATAACAGCTACCAGGACAGTATCGAGATGTCACCATTCAAGGCTTTATATGGACAGAGATATCGCACTCATTTATCTTGGGATGATGTTGGTGAGAGAGCCTTGTTGGGACCAGAGATGATTGTAGATACAGTTGAGAAGGTGAAGCTCATTAGAGATAGACTTTGGGTGGCGCATGGCAGACAACGGCATTAGGACGATAGCCGTCGGAGATCCTTGGAGTTTGAGGTATATGTTTTGTTTGTATTTCTTGTGATTACTTTGTTTTAGGTGGAGTGTTAAGGCTGTATTTTGTTGTAGGTTGGCGATCTGGTATTCTTACGGATTTCTCCGACACGGGGCACAATTCGCTTTGGTGGAGACGGAAAGCTTAGTTTATGGTACATCGACCCTTCAGTGTTCTTACTAGGGTCGGTGTAGTAGCCTACAGACTAGACTTGTCGCATGTACGGGAGGGAGTGCATGATGTGTTCCATGTGTCACATCCGAGATGATATGTGGCAGATCCTAGTTACATATTGGATCACTCGGAGATCGAGGTGGGACTTACTCTCAGCTACTCAGAGCAGCCAGTGGAGATTCTGGATCGCAGGGAGAATGTGCTACGGAACCAGACGATTTTCTTGGTATACGTCGCGTGGAGACATCACTCTCCGGGAGAGTCTACCTGGGAGAGAGTGTAAACTCCCCTAAATTTAAATTTACAATTTTAAGTATTTTTTTTATATTTGAATTTATTTTGAATATTTTCTTAGTTAATTAGGAAATAAATTATTTGATTTATTTACTTATGTAAATATTTTGTTTAAAGGTATTTCACAAAACTAATTTTTATTTTAAAATTATTTGTCAAAATAATATAATTTTTTCTAAGAATTTATTATGTACAAATGTACTTTATCCTCATATATATATATATATATATATATATATATATATATATATATATATATGTATATAGTTATTATTAAATTAGAAAAAATAGAAAAAAATAAAGAAAACCCTAACCCAAAACTATGACCCAGGCCCTATAACCAAACCCTAGACTCGAGTCCTAATTCTAACTCAACACCAACCAATAACAACAACAAATCCCAAATCTACCCAGGCCACCCCCGTACGGCTAGAGACCACCCCCCTCCCTCTTATATATATATATATATATATATATATATATATATATATATATATATATATATATAGAGAGAGAGAGAGAGAGAGAGAGAGAGAAGAAAAAGAAGAAGAAAACCCTAACCCTAAATTCTTCCCCACTCGAGCCAACCCGCAGGTGACCCTAGACCCTGGGCGGTCCACCCCGCGGCCAGCGATCACCTACAGCTGCCTCTGGCCGCCACACAACCGCCCCCGCGCGTGCGTATGTGCAGGTTGCAACCCCGATGACCTCCACTTCTAGGTACAATATCTCCCTCCTATCTTGTTCTTTTCTAGAACCGATTCTTATATGCGAAGACAATATGACCAACTAGGACTCCCTTCAAATAAACTAATTTATAATACTCTGGACTGGGAGAAAAATTGATGTAAAGTTGGGAGAAAAACTATTTTGAAAATAGTATTGAAATCAGTCCAAGTACCCATGTTTCCATCCAGTTTTCTTCCAAACCATGTACAAATTTTATAATCTATTCAAAGGAGTTTATTGAAAACATATAGGACAACAAAATATTTTTTTTAGTTTTAATTGACTCGATGTATTTATCGAATAAAACTTGTTAGAAGTTGACTAATAATCATGTTTTCAGAAAATAAAAATTTGTTATACGGAGTGCGCCACGCCAAACAGGACCACCTCATTGCATACCAATTGCACCAAAAGATGTCGATAGTATATTCTAACGTGTGGACTTTTGCAAAAGTTGATTTGGACGTGTATGCAAGCCGGAATCAACCCATATCCGTAAAAAATCTCCTGTATAGATATTTTACAAAATATCCTAGAAGTTTATGATCGCTCATCGGAACGTAATAAAACTTGCGCAAATGGATCCATGGTATCACGTTGGTCCTATGAACCAAGTTTTATGCAATTCTAAGAAAGTTAACCAAACTGCCATTTTGTGAGTCCCACAATTTGACTTGACGAGCAATTTTTGATTGGCTCACCGGAATCCAAAACTGGACATACCGTTGAATTATTATTGTCGATTAGAATTTTTTTTGACCTATAATTTATTTTATTTAGAGACATTTACCCTTGGCACACTTTTTGGTGCAAAGTGGCCCACAAGTAGACCCCGTTTTGGCTCAAAATTATTATTTTGTCCCTGTGTCCAAATTGGATAAAGGATAGTGCTTTCTGACTATTTTCTTATTCTAGAAACATTGGTGATGTATATTTTAGCATCCGAAGATGTTCGTTCAGAGTCTGTAGTTTTTGATTTATTGTGCTTGTCGTTTGGACGTCTACTCTATATTGATTGCTTGCCAGACAAGTATACATTTTGACTATTACTATTTATTTACATTCACATCTGAATGTTTTATTTTTTTTCTTTATTTTTTGATTTATGTATATTGTTAAACTGTGCGTCTAAGAAAACTTGGGTGCAACGACAGATGGCATCGTCTTTTGGTTCTTATTTCTTTTGTTATGCATAGTGGCCTATTTTATATGGCCCTGACACAGGTGTTACATGAGTTATGATTCTCATTTAGATCACATATTTGCGTATTGAATGGCCATCAATACGTATTGAACGTACGATAGAGAATAACTGCTAATAGAATTGCATGCTAGAAGACTTAGCAGTTACTAGAGGTATTTGTGTGTCATGGATATGACATGGTTAGTAGCATTGGGAGGGGAGTACAATGAGTAAGCGTCTGTGGCTCTTTACACTTTTTTTTTTGGCCCGTAAGCTCTAGCGTCGGGGATGCGAGGCATTATGATCCTATTATTTACTGTAGGCCTATGAAGATCGAAAGACGTTATGCTAGTGGCCCCTGGATCTCCAAGAGAACTATGCCCATCCCATAATTTTAGCCAGATAATCCATACGTAAAAAAGTTGTTCTTAAACTGCATATCACATAGACGGTTAGGTGACCACTTTTGGATATTTATTTTCAGTATATTGTGGCATGCTTTTATGTATCTTGGTACGTCCCTCTGAGAACCTGGTTCCTTGCTAGGTATAGACGATCACGACTATTCGTAGAAGCACGGATCAGGACTTGCTACTTCATTCCCTTTCGAGGAAGTCTTCCCTTCTACCCTCTCTAATCACTAGATCAGGGCCGATCCTGAATAATTGAAGGCCCTGTGCGAATCTCAAAATATGGTTCTAAATTTATTTATTCATATTTTTTAAAGGTATTATTCTATGTCTTTATCAAAAAAAATTTATATGTTCTTAATTGTATATTATAACTGAATCTATAGATAGTTACTAAATCAAATAACCAAAGTTTAAATTATCTATATTTAAGCACATTACATAGTATAATAAAAATGATTTAGATAGAAGACATACTGAACGTTATATTGTATAAATAAAAACTATGCATGCACATCAATGTTTCATAAATAAAGACTAAGCATGCACATCCAAATTCCTAAATTATATAAATAAAAGAAATCTGATCATTATTGTAGAAAATAAAACTCACGTCAGTAGAAAATAAATTCAACTAAAAATTGAGGGATCTTTAGAAGCAAAATATTAATTGAACTGCTTAGAGATGATAGATAACACACCACTTAAAGCTAGATCTTTGATAAATCCTAGAATTTTTTATTATATTTTCTTTTATATTCTAGTTTGGTAGAGATGATAGATAACACACCGCACTTTTGGTATGGCGCCAGAGCCGGCCCTGCACTAGATGATTTACTTATTATATTTTCTTTTATATTCTAGTTTGGTAGTGGATTTGTCTCCAACCAACTATTAGTTTTTCTTGACTATTTCATATTTGATTCATTGACATATTTGATCATTTATTTCTTTATGATTTCTGTAGATGAGAATTAGTTATGCCCTGTGAATTGTGATATTATATACCACTTGTGAATTATTATTCATAATATAGCATGCATATATGCTATGGTTTCCATATTTTGAGTTACCATATATATTCGGCTTGTATGCTTATGTATTCCTAGTCCTACGTATTTTGGGACTAGGACGTGACATATTTTTGTGGTGGCCCATATAGGATTACAGCATACGTATGTGCTATGGTTTCTTTATAATTTCTGTCGAGAGCATATTGCTTTGGTTATGTTGCTATACCGAGCAAGCCTTCATATAGGATTAGAGTATAGGATCTCATCCACATATTTAACTCTCTTCCTTGACGTTGTTTCGAATCCCTTGAACTCACTTATCTTCCTTGGCCCTCGAAACTATATTCGCTTAATTTTCTTGACGTCACTATCATTATTTCCTCCCCTCTCCCTATTTTGGAAGGAAAAATGTACTCCTTTAATAGTTCCTTGAGTATAGCATTCTGCCAGAATATAGGAATCCTTGTTGTTAGGGTTAAAAGATAATTAGGATAACATACCTACTAAGAAAACAAATTAGAATATTGACAGCTCTCAAAAGTTTAGTTTACCCAATGAGCACTAGTATCTAGCACCTATAATTTGATTAACTATTATCCCTTACTATATTTAGGTATGACTTGAGAGTAGTATAGACACTACTAGGTTTAGTAAAAAAATTGACCATATTGTTTGACCAAGTATTGAGTAACCAATAGAAATTTAAAGTTGGTTATTAGGACTAAATCTAACTTCCATAGTGAGGTAATATAAGGGAATTATAAATTTAGATTCTTGTCGTGGCATTAGCAGAGTAATATCTTAGGAAACCAAGAGGAATGAACTAATAACTTAGTAGGAGCAAGGGTACCCTATCTTCAGCCTAGCAGATCAGCTAGAATCCATGATCATCGTTTATTCATATTTGAGTATTCATGAGTCATCAACCACGCCATATCATCTGACCTTGAGTAATTAACTTTATTTTATTATAACTTCATGGTCATTACTTTAATCATTCAACCATTATAAGGATCTAACTCTATTTTCCTATTGTGTCATCTTACCCCTCTAATTTTAGGCCAAGCAATTTCTTTTATGATAGGATTATAGTTGTTAATCTTAAATTCTAATTTTGTTGTTAGTTGCTAGAACTTGATAGGATGGGTTTGTTCATTTAGGTGAGATTATGATTTTATGATTATCCTTTAGTTTCAAATCGTATAAACTTATCTATATCTATATATAGATTATATTCTCCCGCACGTTGAGAGCCAGAAACTCCTCCATCCTTAATATTAAAATCCTCTGTTCTATAGGCACTGTTTATAATTAAGACTTAAGGATGGCCATCACCTTAGAAAGTTTATAATGTGCTAGGATACCCTAATAGTACCAAAATCTTTTTCTTGTATAACTTAACAAAAGTTTTTATTTTATTTACAAGGCTACTTCATAGAATCACAATAAGACAATTACCATATTAGTTGAATTCTTGTAAGTTGGGTAGTATGCTTCACAACCTAGCATCTCATAGTCCTTATGATCCATTAATGAAGTATAATTTAATGACACTAAATATATGCTACTGTAAGAAGATAGTGTTTATCTCGACTGTAGAGTATTAGAGGTCCATATCCCATTTAGTCGACCAGAGACTTAGATAAGAAGTTAGTATGGCAACTGTAGAGACATAAACACCGGACGAGTCTAGATTCTTGATAAACTTGAACTATTTATACTTTCATTCATCATAATCTTCCGTACTTCTATTTTTGGACTATCTTGACTGAAAGCTGCTATTATAGCCTTATTTTGCAAGCTTATTCTTTTTTTGAGCTTGTTCATGACATATGTTTTATTGGGGACGTCCACTAATACATTGTCTAATTAGAATCAGTATATTATGGTCTGATCAAACTTAGTGTACTTGGTTCGCTCTTCATATGACTATTTTATATTTTAATTAACTCGATGTATTCATCGAATAAAACCTGTTAAAAGTTGACTAAAATTTATGTTTTCAGAAACTAAAAATTTGTGATACGGAGTATGCCCCGCCAAATGGGACCATCTCATTGTGTACCAATTGCACCAAAAAGCGTGTATAGTATATTCTGACGTGTGAGATTTTATGAAAGTTGATTTGGACGTGTAAGCACGCAGGAATCAACCTGTATCCGTAAAAAGTTCCATATATCGATATTTTGCAAAATATCCTAGAAGTTTGTGATTGCTCATCGTAATGGGATAAAACTTATGCCAATGGATCCATGGTATAACGCTGGTCCTGTGATCCAAGTTTCACGCGATTCCGATAAAGTTGATCGAACTGGTGTTTCGCGAGTCCCACGATTCGACTTGACGAGCGATTTTGTGATCGGCTCACCAGAATCAAAAAATGGACATACCATTGAGTTTGTATCATCGATTAGGATTTTATTGACCTATAATTTATCCTATTTAGAGACATTTACCCTTAGTACATTTTTTGGTGCAAAGTGGTCCACATGTGGACCCCGCTTTGGCTCAAAATTACTATTTTGTTTCTGTGTCCAAATTGGACGAAATGATAGTGTTTTTTGACTATTTTGCTTATTCCAGAAATATTGGTGATATTTATTTCAGCATCCGGAGACGTTCGTTTAGAGTCCGTAGTTTCTGATTTATTGTGCTTGTCGTTTGGACGTCTACTCTATATTGATTGCATGTCAGGTAAGTATACCTTACCACTATTACTGTTTATTTACATTCACATCTGCATGTTTTATTTTTTTCCTTTATTTTCTTATTTATGTATATTTTCAAACTGCGCGTCTAAGAAAACTTGGGTGCAACGACGAATGTCGTCGTCTTTTGGTTCTTATTTTTTTGTTATGCATATTGACCTAGAGTTAAGAGACCACCCCATAATTTTGAAGCATCTTTATATTTTATATGGCCCTGACACAGGTGTTACACAAGTTGTGAGTCTCTTTTAGATCATGAATTTGCGTATTGATTGGCCATCGATACGTATTGAACGTGCGATAGGGAATAACTGCTAATAGAATTGAATGCTAGAAGGCTTAGCAGTTACTAGAGGTATTTGTATGTTATGGATATGACATGGTTAGTATCATTGGGAGGGTAGAACAATGAGTAAGCGTATGTGGTTCCTTTATACTTTTTTTTGGCCTGTAAGCTCCTCCAGAGACGCGAGGCATTATGACCCCATTATTTACTGTAGGCCTAAGATGATCGAAAGACGTTATGCCAGTGGCCCCTGGATCTCCAAGAGAAATTTTTCTATCCCATTATTTTAGCCATATAGTCCATACGCAGAAAAGTTATTCTTAAACTGCATATCACATAGATGGTTAGGTCACCACTTTTGGATATTTATTTTCAGTATATTGTGGCATACTTTTATGTATCTTGTTACGTCCCTCTGAGGACCTGGTCCCTTGCCAGGTATAGACGATCACAACTATTCACAGGAGCACGGATAAGGACTTGCTACTTCATTCCCTTTCGATGAGGTCTTTCCTTCGAGCCTCTCTAATCACTAGATGACGTAGTTATTATATTTTCTTTCATATTATAGTTTGGTAGTGGATTTGTCTCCACCCAACTATTAATTCTTCTCGACTATTTCATATTTGGTTCCTTGACATATTTGATCATTTATTTCTTTATGATTTTTGTGGATGAGATTTAGTTATGCCCTATGACTTGTGACATTATATACCACTTGTGAATGATTATTCATAATACAGTGTACGTATGTGCTATGGTTTTCATATTTTGGAGTTGTCATTTATATACGGCTGACATGTTTACGTATTCCTAGTCCAATGTATTTTGGGACTAGGGCGTGAGAGGGAAGCTGCGATGCACGAGCGATACCCTTATCTATTTGAGCCGTGAGGTATTGTTCTTCTCTTGTGTTATTGTTTGTTGTAGTGTTAGTTCTTTCCTTAAATTTTGAGGACAAAATTTTTCTAAGGAGGGTAGACTTGTTACTACCACATTTCTAGATGAGGGTATTTTGTCATTTAGCATATTTTATATCTAGTGATTAATTATTTATATTGTGTTGTGCTATTTACTAGTTAGTGGGCTAGCCTAATTATTGGACTTGTCATTAGTGGACCCATTAAATTGTCATGATACTTTTAAGCCCAATATTGGGTTAGGCCAATTAGACTCATCCCCTTAGTTAATTAAGGAGATTAGATTAATTTTTTGTTAGATTGGAAGCTTCCTAATATAGCCTTCCTAACTAAACCTCATAATTAACTAGTAGCGGTATAGTGGACATTACTTATTGCTTGGAGAAGGGGCAAGAGGGGGGCCGGCCGTATGAGAGGGGTCTCTCTCTCTCTCCTCTCATTAATTCATTTCAAATATTAGATCCACAATTTAGTTCTTCCTCAAATTACTTTACCCCTCCACCAAATTCACTCAATTCACTCTCATTTCCTTCTATTTTTATCAATTAAAAAGCATTGGAGCTTGGATTGCAATGAGCACTTGGAGAAGTTAGAATTGACGAGGAGCTTGTGTTTGAATCGTGTCCATTTTTAATTGATTAATTAGAAATCTATCTTCCAATTGATAAATTCTAAATGCCCTCCATAATTAGACTCTAATTCATGCATTTGGCCATTAGAAAATCTTCATTGGCTTAGGACAACCCATAGAAATAAGAACTAGGTTCATATGACTTGTATTATGGCTTCTACATAGATTTTTGTACCTAATTTAGGAGAATTTTGAGATTGATGCATCAAGTATGTGTCATGAGACCAATTTGGTCTAATTAGACTTAGATCGGGGTTGGGAGACTAGGTATGTATCCAAAAATTGGATACGAATAGGCCGTGTTACGATATTGTGTGATACTTTGCGATACGGGGCTCATTTTGGATGATTTGTGTGAATTCTCTTCAATTTCTATTATAACTAGTTATTTTAGTTATTATTATATTTAATTGAGATGTATATATGATTATTATGGAGAATTGGAGGCTTTGACACTTTCTTTGGGTGCGTATGATGGATATCCTATTGATGCACTATAAATGTTTGTGAAATTGGTGATTAACTAGTGTGTATACTAATAGAGAACTATTTAAAGTTTTGTGAATCATATATCTGTGCCTTTATATATATATATATATATATATATATATATATATATATATATATATATATATATATATATATATATATAAGAGTATATATATATATATATATATATGTGTGTGTGTGTGTGTGTGTGTGTGTGTGTGTGTGTGTGTGTAAGTGAATGTATTAGAGGTTGTGTGAGGAAGTATGTATGGCATGTGTTCACTGTACCAAGGTGGAAAGGGGGAAAGGTAGGGTTCACATTGGTTGTGTGTGCCTGTGTACTCAGTTAGGGGAGTCGGGTATAGATGTAGCAATTGTGCACAGTGTGCACTGTCACTTTATATATCAGTAATAGTTGTGGCAGTGGAGGTATTCAGAGGATATGTGGCTTGTTATGATTTAGAGAGGGTAAGAGAAGCAGCAACACTAGTTGCTTAAGCTAGCACCGAGATGTTTCAGACCTGGAACCACATATAGCAAGGATGGGATGGCAGTATATTGGAGTTGGGTGTCGGGTTTTGGAAGAAGGAAGTGACACAGTGGCAGCAACAACAGCACATAAGCTGTTGTGTACAGGAGCAGTGCACTTAGTGAACTGGGGTTGAAAGCAACTTGGAGTGTAACCTGAGCATTGGAGCAGACAGTGCGCTGTTGCATAGAGGAGTTTGGAAGAAACTGATAAGTAAACTAGTTTATCTCAGTTGGAGGAGGATTCTAAGTGTTTGTCTAGTAAGGTGGGTCTGTATTGAAAATTACACAGAGGTCTTTTATATAACCACTAATTTTATAAACCGTATTAACTATTTAATTAATTATTTAATTAATTTATAGTATTTATTAGCTAATTAGAAGAAATAAAATTTATTGGATTTTTATTTTTAGGTAATTGTGCAACAGAGGATTTATGGAGCAACCGTATTTTTTTCTTAAAT
>JAYESA010000008.1:84082659-84085159 GCA_036927795.1 Iris macrosiphon
TCATACTTGATTTATGTGTCGGGTCTTGGATTTACTTGTACTAGTCAGGACGGGGAAATACTCTTAGAGACATGTAAACATTCACAACTGGTATCCATGGAATTACCCCCTCGTGTCTAATCTGGAATGATAGTAGCCGCACACCGAGTGTGCGGTGAGTCGTACTTACCCCTAGCCGTTTATATGTCAAAACAGGTATTTCAGAGACACAAGTTCATTCTTTCTAGTCTGGACTCACTTGCATTCTTGACTGGTCTCACTTATATTTTCTGGACTTGACTCGTTACATTACTCTTGCTGGACTCACTACACATTCTTGTGCACATACTTGCTCTTAGTTTAGATTTCTTGTATCTTGCAGTCATTACTATCTTGCTTCTGATTTTCATGCATCTTTACTTTTATGCACCAGTTGATATACATGTATATTTCTTGTTCATACTTTATTTCTTTCACCTTGCTACTTGCTACAACTATTTTATAGTTTTTATCATTTAACTGGAACTGCTGTTAGAGGTGTACTTGCTCCAATCCTGACTGGATATATTTTTCAGAGGATCCGGAGGATTGGTGTCCGACGTTTTATGGACCTCAGCATGTCGATGATGCAGACAAGGACCCTCTAGTTTAGGAGTGATTTTCGGGTTGGTAGTCGGGATCACTAGGACCTCAGTTGTTTTATTTATTAGCTTTTGGTACTGGATTTGTCCCCGATTTTGGATTGAGTCCTTGTATTATATTTGATTCTGGATATTGTTGTATTATTATTATTGTTGTTGTTGTTGTTTTAGTAACGGTTGTTTAGACCTTGTAGTTGTTAGACTTTTGTGTTATCTTATCATGCTTAGATTCGTGATTGAGTACTTGTATTATCTTTATCATATTGCTCCTCCGTTTGGAGTTGAGATCTTGACAGGTACTTATATATTATTGTGTGAGATTGTTATCTAGATAGTAGACCTAGACAACGTTCTACTACCGATGCTGCAGCGTAGGCTGGATGTACCCACGACTCATGCCCGATTTTTTGGGTACGGGTCGTGACATATTTTTGGTGGCAGCCCACGCAGGTCTCGATTCACAATTAGTGCGATGTGGTGGTAGTACAATGATTTAGTTGTACTGCTGCGAGCCTGCTCTAGGATATAGGATCTAGGATGAGAGTGTACTCAATCACGACTAGGAACAATTCCAATCTAATTATTCTGAAATTGCTTTCTTTTGAAATATTACTATCCTTCTTTGATGATATCGTATCTTGCACCGTATTGACTTCTTTTGATCTGTGTTCAGAATGCCTCCGAAGATACGATCCCATCATACCGTCCCAGCAGTTTCCACCGAGAGGTCTGCTACCTCTCATCCAGCTCGTATTCAGGCAGCTGCTACCGCTCCACTCACCACTCTTGCGGTTGAGGAGCATATATTTCTTTCGGGGATCTTCCTCCACTTGTCGATCCAAGGACTACCCTAGTCGTTTCGGTGGTGCCTCCACCACCTCCTGCATCAGTAGATACTGTACAATTGTTTGCGTTATTCAGGGAGATGACGGACGCGCAGCACCGTCAGGCAGATGTAATAAGGCTGGGCATTGAGAATGCCCACCAGGTGGCCATGACGATAGTGGACAGATTGGCACAGATCCATCCACAGGCAGATCAGACTCAGCATCCAAGGTCGGGCACATCATTGACTTCCAGAGGATGCGGCCCAAGGTGTTCTGGGATACAGAAGGAATCATGTACGCGAATGACTAGATAGAGCAGATTGAGAGGATTTTTCGGCTGGCACAGATTCCAGACAGCATGCAGATAGAGGCAGCAGGCAGTCAGATATTCGACCTTGCTTTGACGTGGTATCACACTGATACGAGGATCGTGGCACCAGGGCTTACTTGGGAGGCTTTCAAGAGGCTTTTTAAGGAGAAGTTTTTCCCAGATTTGGCGCTCAGTGCTTTGGAGAAACAGTTCAAGGCACTCGTCCAGGGGAGCATGCTAGTGGACGAGTAGGCAGCAGAGTTCTGCCGTATGGGAAGATTGGTAGAGGGCTTGAGTGAGGCAGCAAATGCGAGGAAGTTTTGCAAGGGCTTGGTCATGGCGGTCAAGTCTTTGACTAGGAGCGACCGTGAGATGACTTTCGAACAGATCGTAGGGGACGTTCAGAGGGCAGAGGATGACTTGGAGCTTAAGTCCAAGAGAGGCAGGGATAATTCAGGTAGTACGAGTGGTAGTGCGGGACCGGCTAAGCGTCCCTATATGCAGAAGACAGCACAGCAGGGTCAGGGTCAGAGAGTGCCCACTTGTGCCTACTGCAGAAAGGCATGACACACTTGGGATATTTGTAAGAGAAGGTTGAAGGTGTATTTGTTCTATGGATCCGCTGCTTACCAGATGCAAGATTGCCTTACTGCACCTCCATTGGGTGGAGCACAGGATTAGAGAGTTGGAGCTAGGCCATCTGTGGCACAGCATCATGCCCCGCACCAGTAGAGGGAGATACC